>CM047884.1:7615263-7705555 GCA_026212405.1 Petrea volubilis
CTATCGATTTCACCAATCTCAAACTATTTGCATTTATTTGAAAAAAAATCATACAAAAACCCACTGTGCTGTGGTGTCGGGGGGTAAGGAGATCCGCCGCTGTCGAGCTTGGTGGCGTCGGGGGAGAAGGAGAGTGACAGTGTGTGTTCGTTTTGTGTGCATGATTGTGTGTTTGTGTGTGTACGTGCCTGTGCGTGACTGTGTATGGTTGTGTGTGGCTTGACTGTGTGTGTTCGTGTGTGTGTGTGCGTATGGTGTGGTGACTGTATGTGTGTGTTCTTGTGTGCGCGTGACTGTGTGTGCAGATGTGTGTGTGTGTGGAGACTAGTGTGTGCACATAATGTGCGTGCGTGCGTGCAAAGTGTGTAGTAGTGTGGTGTGCAAAGCGTGTGTTTGATGTTAGTTGTGTGTGCAAAGCTGTGTTAGTGTGTGTTTAATCTGTGTGTGTATTTTTTATTATTATAATTTAGTTATATTTATACTATATTATATATATTTATATATATAGATATATATTTATAACTTTATTTATTTATAATTAATATAATTTAAACTGTTAATTTTTTTAAATAAAAATTTAATGACTCAAATAAAAAAGTATAACGGTGTTTTTAATATCTTGCACCGTTGCACGTAATTTATCACTGGTCTCGACAATTTAACCTAATCCATTACAATCCACCATGTTTAGCATGGGAATCTGAGACCTCGCTATTTCAAATACGGTTTTTTTTTTCTTTATGTTTTAATTAATTTTTGTTCCTAAATCAGGTGAAAGATACTCAGAGTAACAAAATCAGAAAAGAAGAAACCCTAGTCCCCAATTTCACGTGCCTTCCTCGTTCTGTCTCTCCCGCTCTCCGATCACATCTCCCCTGATCGCGTCCTCTTCATCCTCTACGTACGCCGCCGTCGCCCCTCCCTCTGCCCCCTCACGCGCCGCCGCTCTTCCGATGGTTGAATCGTGAGAAACGAGTCACTCAGCCATCGTCCGCCGCTCTGCGGCCCTAGTCACAGCCATCGTCCGCCGCTCTGCGGCCCTAGTCACAGCCTCATCCACCTCTGCCATCGTCAGCCAACTCTCCGACCACCTGCACTGGCACACACACGGCACAGCTGGCCTGGTGGGTTTATTTATTTGCTTACTTTTTGCATTTTTGTGTTTTTGTTCGTGAGTTGATTAATTTTCGGATTTGCTTGGAAATTCTGGAAAAATTTCTACTTAAGTATCGTTAATTGTAGGGTATTCTTGTTGAAATTAGCTATTGGTGAAGAACTTAATCTGGGATGCTTGAATCTCAATCCATCAGATGCCTTTTTTCTATGTTTGTACTCCATTTTATTTGTTAACACTTCCTTTATACAGAAAGGAAAATCAAAAGCAAGTAGAATATACTCTATGTGGTCTGGTGGCTTCAAACAAAAGACAAGAAAGTACATTACCACTTACAATTATATCGATGCCTTAACCAATACTCCCAGAGATTTATTCAAATGTTGAAATAATAGTGGTAACATGAAAGGTCAAAAGTAAGTTCTGTGTTCGCTGTTCGTTATGCCTGTAGTCAAAATCGTATGCTATTTCAGTCGGTTTTAGTGAATATGAACTTCATGCACCGAAGCTAAAGAAATAACCACTTCATCTTCTTTTGGTAAGTTAAAGAACCAGTCCATTATCATTTTTTTTGGAATATGTGCTCAAACCTCCCATCATTTCAGAGAATAATGAATTTTTGAAGTATTTATCAATGATTACCATCTGAGTAATATAGAATAATAGTTGCTTTTATTTTGAAGATAGACTTATTATACATAAAAATGAAACACAAATCTGTCTTTACATTTTATGTTGGAAGAGGCGAAGATTATGATATGCTTGGATGAAAGGAGAGGCTGTTGACGAATGAAACTTATTCCAATTGCTATGATTATAACAACTTGTTGCACTGCATCTTACAAACTAAACTATTAGGTATATAACTAGATTCACTACATAACGTATAGGGTTCAATGACCCTGTTTTAGATATTATTTAATGCGTTACCAAATATTTTTCTAACTGGAACTAATTAAATAGATATAACATGATGAACTTGTAGTCCCTTTATCCTCTTCTTCATCTCTGTAATTTTGATTCTTGACTTTTATTAGCATTGGAATACCGTGCCTGCTGGTTGTTTTATTATGAGTGGCGTAAAAAGAACATGGACAGAAGCATGCATGGTCTTGCATTACATTTTGATTCTATTTCTCTATCCATGCAATATTGTTGAGATTAAGCATCTTTTATCCAAGTTTTTAGCTTCATGTCTCTTTCTATTATTGCTGTATTATTATTTTTCCTCTATATTTAAAATCTTCAAATGACATGCCTTCTGACCTTACCTTGTTGCATAAATGATAAACCATTTGGCCAAATCGCCTTCTTTAAATCACATTCGACTATTTTCGTGTGTTCCATTCGACTCTACCCATCCTTATCTGCTAGTGATCATTTGTTATCCTTTATGACGTCCTTAATGAAACATTCATCTATTACAGGTATATCTCCAACTGAAGGGAAAGAAAAAATTGCTGGTCAAAATCAACTGATAGGTGAATCAATTCTCGGCTATGTTGAAATACTCTGCTGACATGAAGAAGTTAGAAAACAACCGTATTGTTTTCCTACTTATGTGTACTCCTCAAATAAACTTTGATATTCCAGTATGATCTTTAGAATAGCTCAGAAACACATGATCAGGGAGCATATTTCTATGGTCCAAGCCAAGTTGAAGAACCATATCTAAGAGAAACTCCTTAGCAGATGTGAAATTAGTAGTTATTTTGTTATCACAGCATTTCTTAGTTATTTCAGTGTTTATTGTTTGCATTAATCTTTTATTTTGTTACAGCGCACCAACTAAAGTTACAGATAGAGTTCTCAAGGGAAGAATGGATTTTCTTTTCTGCACTAAGTCAGGAAGACTTCTCTGAATTCCCTTTCTGTATTTCTGGAAGATATTTGTACAAGGTAAGTGAGGGCTTTATTTTGGAAAATGATACTTTGGATAGGCTAACCGATTGACTTGTATATCTTTAATTACTTGTCCATTGTAGGTGGACTCTTTCCGAGAAACAACAGTTTTGTACAGTCATTATATACTTAATCCTAATATATTTTCAAACCTGTGGCCAGGAATATCAAGTAGAACATTGATTAATTGGTGCTCTTCTATGTTATACCAGGCATGATGGCAGCCAATATGTTCATAAACTAAGAATCTTTTGGATGATATTTGATTGTTGATGCCAGTTTGTTAATTGAACTGTTGTGGTTTAGACTTTGGAAACCTTTGATATCTTTGGTGTTCATTCCAACTGATGAAACCATTCTTCATTTTGTTGCAGCCTTTGGATTTGTTATTCTCTTTTCTGGAACCAAATAGTGCACTATTGGCAGGTAATCATGGGTTAATTCCATAGTTCTTTATTTGTGCATTCTTGCGTCGCTTTGATTTTTTGAACTAGGTGCCTGCTATTGTTTTTCAGTACCAAGCCATGTTCACGACGCTTGTGGCAAACATATTTGTTGACATCAAATTTTCTCTGTATATGGTAGATAAGTTTTAAATTGAGGATTACCAATGAACTTCGGCAAATGAATTTAAATACAAAATGAAGATGATTTCTATATCGAAATAATCCTGTTATACAGAAATTTTACAACCATGTTCCATAATCCTACGGGGGCCTGGAGGTAATACACTCTGCCCGTACGGCCGTACCCCTGACAGCAAGCATCTAATTTCTCACTTTAATAAATATTATAACAATGCAGACAAAAACAAATTATTTGAGATGTAGTTTAAACATTTATATACCCAACAATTGTATATAATTATTTACATCAAGTAAAATTTTTCAAAATGTATAATGCATTTAATATTAATATATTATGTGCATGGATATGAACTTTGTGTGTAAGAGCTTCAATTCATATTATGTTTGTAATATAGAGACTATTGGTTTATTTCCAACCTATTGGGAGTAGCCAAACTTAGGAGAGGGATCAAAAATGCTAAGTTTTGGTAATTGAAGTTCTCAAAACTTGCTTGAATAGAACCCTCTTCCACCTGCAAGCTTGCCCGCTGGACCCAGACCTGCAGTAGTCCTGCACATATTGTAGTTCAAATAAATCACGTTTAAGTCCTCAATATGACAATTCCAGCGGCAATCCAATTAATTTTATTCAACTCAAATCATTTTTGCCACTAAGCCTATTAGAATAATTCCACACCCCCCCCTCTGTCCGAAAATGAATGTTCTATCAAAGTGATATATTGTGAAATAATAATTTACTTTCCCAGATGACTTGACATATTTTTAGCTTCTTCCCCCCAAAATATATATGAAACAATCTTTTATATATTTGTGAAATCCATAGATATTTCTTTTTCAAATAAAACCACCTACCAACTTTACTTTATAGAAGTTCTTTTTATCTTTTTATTTATTTGTTTATTTTTCTTTTAGTGATGATAATGTTTGAGTAGCTAGCCTAAATAATTTCCTTGTCTATACTAGCAGGAGTTGTTTTAACCATTGACCAATGACATCACGGAACCTAATCACATGTTTCATTGCAGAATATATTGTACCCTATATAAAACTTCTTGAGCTGGATAAATATATTTCAACTACTCAATTCATTCTAGTATAATTAATATCTTGGTGGTTCTTGTTGCTCTTTTTACCATAGATGAACATATTGCATTTGTCTATATATATATAAAAAAAAATGTCAAAAGTGGGTATCTTCATAGTAACTTCATACATATTTTTGTGCAGCATATATAATTTGTGGTCTATTGCTTATAGTTAGTTATGATGCATATATAGTCAAAGTTGAGCTTTGATAAGACACCAAATTGGGCTGTTGCTGATCTTACTCTAGCCAAAGACTTAAAAGTAATTTTGTAGTTACTTACGGTGTTGTTTATTACATATTTAGCATTTGGGCGTTTTTTACAGCTAGTCTTTGCTGTCTGGATGTATGTATAGAAAATTAGTTTTAGAATAAGCTAGCCCATATGTAGATATGATTGTGATGAAGGGGCAGTATAGCAAGCATATATTAATGAAGCTTTCTTGATCAATCGACAGGTGTGTGGAATGGCAGCTCTAATTTTCCAACTGTTCTCATCTACAGCATTGGTGTCTCAGGGTCTGTACCACATTGTCTGCACCACCAAGAACTACCTTAGGTCCCCTCGTGATTACATCGCCAAACCTTACCATCCCTTTCCCCCCACCAATCACCACCAGCACCAGCACCGACTCAGGTATCTACAGCTCTATCTCATCATTGGCTGCCTCTTCATCGCCCTTATCCACCAGCTTTTCATCTCGTCCTACTCTGATCCCCTCCTCAAGGGCCGCACACCGGTGCACCTCTTCACCTCTCTGCAGGGTGCAGCCTTAATCTTCTCATTCCTCCTCCTCTCTGTCACCCTCCTCCTCTCTGACGCCACCTCCCTTCTCCCTCTTCCCCCAGATCTCTTCTTCGCCCTGGCATCGTCCCTCTTCTTCCTCCAGTACTCCCTCTCGTCCTCCTCTGCCTCCGTCCAAACCTCCGATCTCCAGGCCAAGTGCATCTCCATCTCTGCCAACATCGCTGCTCTGTCCTCCGCCTTATGCTTGGTCCTTGCCTGCCAGCCCAGGCTCTTTGTTGCCGATGCTGCCCTTGGCGCCTCCTTCTTCTTGCAGGGACTCTGGGCTCTACAAAGTGGTCTCTCACTCTACGTAGACGCTTTCATTCCTGAGGGCTGCCACAAGCTGCTAGACGTGGTCAGCGGCGTTGAGGGCTCAACCAAGTGTGATTTGGAAGAATCCAAGCTAAGGGCTGTAGCTATTCTGGATCTGGTATTTGTTCTTCATGTTATTTTGGTGTTTTTCATCTTCTTGGGAATATACAGTTCTCTTGCCAAGGCTTTGGGTGTTAGAAGCAGATTTGAATCCTATGAGGCCTTACCCAACACTGCCATTGATTCTAATCACATTCAGTTGAAGGCTATGGCCGGCACTCAGGCTTAAGGATTCTTGGAGGTAAGCAGCAGGTCCCTGGAATTTGACTGATTACTGTTGTTTAAGAGAGACTTACAAGTTACAGCATTTAGTTACCCGTATGGTAAAGGGATGTGCACAGAACCTTAGATCAATGTGAGCAACTCCTTAGTCAGGGGAAAAAAATATTTCACTCATATAAATTGATATGTTTTAACTTTGTTTATTTGTTGATCATTTTTATAATATCTTGTTGTCTAGTGATTACTGGCGATCTCGATTGGACTAGACAAAAACATGCAATTTCTAGCCTAACTTTGACAGAGAAGTATAAAAATTAAGGTGTTTCCGATTGATTGCATGAACCCCCTTGTTTATTGGTTTTTACCAGAAGTGTAAAAGCGAGGCATGTGTTGACAAATGAATCAATAGCTGCCTCCTGTGGGAAAGTGACATCTGGTGCCCCGGCAGGCGACGGTTGAGGTTGGCTTTAGGTTTTACACGTTTATGTTTTTCATATAATGGACTGTCCTGCAACTTGGCTGAAAAATGTAGTTTAGATTTTGAATTTTGGACTGATTTCAGGGCAGAATTTGAATCTCCTCCCGGCCACTTTTTGAATTGCTGCTGTCTGAATTGCACAACTAATCATAAACTAAAATTATAGAACAAAGTTACAAAACTAAGCAATGGTGAAGCTTAGAAATAAGCTGCATAAACGACCAAAAGTCCAAAAGTCAAGTGATTTAATGGCTAATTTTATTATCGTGTTCTGTCAGTTTTAACTACGTCCCTTCAAAATACGTGCCCAGCTCAGAACTTTCTCTTTATTTTGTTTGAACATGAGAAAAAGCAGTTACTCATTACTTTTAGGGCGAAGAGGTTTGTACAGCACACAAATCTAGCAAAGTAGAAGCTCCACACACTGACAGAGGAGTGATAGCTTCAAATTGAAACAAATTATTATATTAATTATTAATCAAATATCAAATGTAAAGAATTGTTATACATTAAGACATAAACTGTTATTAACATACGAACTCAAGTACGCATGGAACTCAAAAAAAATTAGCATGCTTACCATCTGTCGAGGGACTTGCACCACCATGGATGCTATCTATACTATTACATAAGAGGAGATTATTTAGTAATTGTTTTGGTCTCTTAAAATTTTTGATCTGTCATTTGATTTCTCTCTCTCTCTCTCTCTCTCTCTCTCTCTCTTCTACCCCTCTACTTTTAAATCTCTTTCCTCTCCTCTCTCTCCACTCTCTCATGTCATACACTTAACAATTAAATAATTTTGAACTATCTCATATAATTATTTTTCAATCATATATGTTTATCTTATTTTAATATCTTTAATTTTCACTTATCTTAAATTTGATAATATATAAGTCTCAAACATTTTATTAGGAGCTTATAATTTTCTTAAAAATATTTAGGATTTTTTTTCCAAAAAAGAAAGCGTTTGGAGTTTATAATATCCGAAAAAGGGGATTAGCTCCAACCAACTTATTTTCAAAGCAGTTTATAAGTTGTTGGTTTTAAATAACAAGGTGCATAAATATCCTTATTCTTTCATTTCTCTTTTATACAATACCATATTTCTACCATCTCAAAACACAATTAACCAAACACACTGTAAGTGATAAATGGCTCTGAGTGGTATTTCGTAATTTAACGACTGTCTTTGACAATTGATTATAAATGTAATTTAATTGGGATATTGAGATAATTATTTATGTACTATTCCTCTTTTTTTTTTTTTTTTGGAATAATGATGTTTTGCCATTCGAATTACGACCTTTTTCATACTTTACCATTCGAACTTTTTTCACATTTTATCTCCTAAACTCCATAATTTTTTACTTATTACAACCCAATGCTAGTTTTTGTAGAAATATCCAGACAAAGAAATCTTAAAAATCACACATATTCTATTAGAATGCAACTAGATAAACCTGAAAAACACATAAAACTCATCATGTGTGATGTTTCTCGCAAATAATCGCAATAATATCAGTAAAAATAGGCCTTGAGCTGGCAACATATAAAAATTGTTTAGTTGAGGAGGTCAAATATAAAAAAATAAAATTTAATTGGTAAAGTGTAAAAACGATCATAATTCGGATGACGAAAGATTTTTATCCCTTTTTTTCCTTAAAAAAAAAAAGGTAACTTCGTAAACTTGGTCAAAAAATAACCAACGCCCCTCCCCCCTCCCCACCACCACCACTACCCAAAAAAAGAAAGAAAAGGGAAGATCCTAATTATTTGCTTTGTAGATATCGTATAGAGGTTTTTCCCCCAAAGATATTACTCCAACTAAAAATAATTTTTTATAATATTACTCCCTCAAAAATAATTTTCATATTATTACTCATATTGCCACATATATTACCATAGATGCAAAAACTTATTAGTTGAAAAGTTTTGTTTCTTTTCCTCTAGTTTATAAGGGGACTTCTAATAAAAGGTAGCTTTGTACTACCTAATATTAGGTATGACCTTAATTAATTGCCACGTGTACTTAAATTTATTTTTAACATATTTATATATTTTATTTTGACCTATAACCAGCTACATAAGTCACAATTATTTATTTTGAATTATTAAAAATATGGTAAATATCTTTTCAAATCTCCTCAATTTAAGGGATTAATGAGAAGAGAATCCTAATAAGTAGGAAAGTTAATCAACACTAATTAATTCTCTCCTCTCTCTCTCTCTCTCTCTCTCTCGTCCCCCCCCCCCCTCCCCCTATCTTGTCTAACACATATAAAGGTTAATTATATAATGGAAAATGAGTGGTAAATATGTACATATATCAATTATATTATAATGAAATTTATAAGTAAGTAGAGTATCAAATTAAATAATAGTAATACCTTATGTTAATAATTTTATTTTCTAAATTAAAAATTGAAAGATTTTTTTTATTAGTATAAATTCATAGTTATCATCTGTATCAAAAACAAATTCATAGTTATCATTATAAAACATTTATTTACTCAGTTAAATAAATTAAGTAATTATTATAAAAATTATTGATTTATGGGAGTTATGAAATTTTAATTATAATTTTAGCGAATTGATATAAATTAACTAATGATGAATAGTGATCTGGAACATTGATCAAAAATAAAATAAACTAAGAAGATAGATAAATATTATTAAATTTATAATTAAGAGATGGATATATCATTTTAAGCATCAATTTAATTTTGAATTTAAAATACATTTTAAGCGCCAATTTAATATTTTAAGAAGCAATCAAATTTTTGTTGTTATATTCAATAAAAAAATATATTTCAAAAAAATTAATAACACATTGCCATAAGAAATTTGTTGAAATTAATATAAATTATAATTTTTTTTAATTAAAATTTGTATGATAAAATGCTCTACATGTTATTATGTTTGGTGATAGATCAAATGCTAAAAAATATCTAATAAAAATTAATAAAAAAGGCTAAATGATAAATGTATAAAATAGATTTAATATAATGGACCTCACACATATAAATACTATTTAAATTTATAGGTAACAACAAGTAACAGGTCATGGCAACCTGCATACTAAGTTACAGGTAAACGTAACCTGTAAAACAGGTAACAGGTACTCTAATAAAATAAGGGTACCTAACATTAAACTTTTTCTATCCTACCTAACAATAGACAAACCCAGTTTATAAACCCTTGAATATTCAATTTATTCTCCATACCTCTCTGAGTTCTAGCAAGTCCTTTTTTTTTAATTTTTATTTTAATTTATATTTTCAATTATTTTTAACTATTATTATATTTCTGGCTCTTAATCTAAACATTAAATAGTCGAATAATTATAAAATTATAATTAATGTTTACAATGTTTTTTTAAACCACAAAGGTATTATTAATTAATTTTATCATAACTAATATTGTTATACATCTTAAATTAAAATTTTAACTCCTTATTTCTTGAAAGTGTGATTATAGTACAAAAGGTGTTGCTTTGGCTTTTTTTTAATACCAAAAAATGATAAAGAAAAAAAGAGTGATAAATTTAATGATTTTGAACAAAGTAGAGGCAAAAACTAAATCAATTTTTATCATTATTGAGAAATTAAAATAATAATCATAAATATCACTGCACCATATCGAATCCTTACTAATGATTATCTTTTCAAAATCAAATAGTCTAAAAATAAAATTCAGTTGTCCAATAAAAGTTCTTAACTAGATTCATATAATTAAATTAGAATTTTAAAAGTTTTACAAAATAAATGTAAATCTTATTTTTATAATCTCCTATTAAGTTTTTGATATAAATAAAACAAAATTTTATTGATTCTCACCGTACTACTGTGCAAAGTCTAGATTGAAATATATAAAAGTTTATAAATTAGTATAAATGGTACGAAAAAAAAGTTTACAACTAATAAAGAGTCATGTGCCTATTAATTACAACTAATGAATACGCCTTCAAAATCAATATATATATATATATATATATATGTGTGTGTGTGTGTGTGTGTGTGTGTATTCCCAGTGGTGATACTATTTTCGAAGACAAATAATAGATCAGTCCGATCAATTGAGCAAATTTTAATGATTTTGCAATACCATATGTTGAGATAAGTCGAAAGTTCTTTTCTCTCAAATATAAATATCTCGAAGTTGGGGGCCCATGAAATTCACCATAATAATATGTAACATCAACTTCATTTTCAGATTTTCTACAGGGTTTATCTCTCTCACGTATTTCAGCAAAGTATCAAAATGGCTGATGTGGCCAATTCATAAGAATAAAACAAAAGGCTGATGTGGCATAATTTAATTGGCGAAAGTGACCTTCCAAAATTATAATACCTTGGGCTCGATTATTCAGCAAAATATGTGGGTGTTGTTTATACCTTAATAATAGTATATTTATTCTACTTTAATAGTAATTTTTTTATTTTATTATGATAATAGAGTTTGGTTAGTGCCTTGAATTATATTGTAATAATTTAATTTGTAATAGATGAGATATTAAAATAACTGAATGAAATGTACTTTTAAAAAATTTTTAAGAAGAGAGGAACTTCATATATCAAAGTGATGCCTCTCATCTTTTCTTATTAAAGCTAAAATGGAAATGAGGTGTTGGAAAATTTAATTTATAGAATTAAATTTTTTCTATGAATGAAACTTTAAATGTTTTAATTTAATAATGAATTGGTGTGACTCTTTAATCGGTGCGGGTCTTCATCATCAACGATTGTGTTCTTTCATTTGATAACTCTTTTCTGAAAAGTTACGACCTTTTGAAGAAGCAATTCATTTTCTATAAATAAGAGTATATAGAACCAAAATTCATTCCATTAATTTTTTAGTGTGTACACCAACATACAACCAAAAGTCATTTTATGATTTAACTTATCTCATTTAATCTCAAGAGTTATCAATATTTTAAATTCAATAGTTCTTAAAATTCGTAGTGCTTCTATGTTAAGAAAGTTGGTCGTTGTATTTCGGGAGATGACTATCAAAAAACCGTGAGTACTTGTATTGTGCAAAGTTGTCGTAAAAACAAAGAGTACAACTCTTGCATCAACCTTTCTATGGCTATTTTGAATCATACTTTTTTTGGTTTCTAACAATTTTAAGACTAATTTTATTGTGTGATTTGAAAAAGTGATGTTGACTATTAGTACTCAAATAGAGAAATTGAAAATTTCACTACTAGAAAAATGCATATTTGCGCCTGATTTTGTGATCGATTTTAACTGAAATTGGTTGCAAAATGGTTTTGCGACCGGATTTGCGATCGTCTAGAGTCGTTGGCAAAAATTTGAGTCGCAAATTTTGATACCAGTTTTGCGACTGAAATAAGCGAACTTGGGCCACAATGTTTGCGATGGATTTGGTTGGTCGCAAAACTAGTTCGTTTTTAGTATTTTTGCGACCAACCGCATTCGTGGCAAATGTCGTCACTAAAAAAAAAATAATTAAAAAAAAATGTAGTTGTGCACACCACCCCTCCCCAAGTGCGCTCGTACCCGGCTGCCCAATATTACCCCCACGGTCACCAGGCCCTGCCAAAGCTGCCACCTAAAATAAGTACTACTCCTTGCGCCCAAGGAGATTTGGTCAACGATAGAAATGAGTTTTGTGACCGAAAAAGTCGGTTACAAAGTCAGTCACAAAAAAAGCCAAGAAAAATTTGGCCGCAAATTCGGTTGCGACCACTTTTGTCACGGATTAGTTCCGTCACAAAATCACGCCATAACCTTTTTTGCCTTGCTCGAATTTTGCAACTGCGTTTTTTGTTTTTGTGACCGACTTAATCCGCCGCGAAAATTTGGTCATTTCCCTTGTATCAGTCACAAAGTTGGTTACAAATTGTAATTGAGTGTTTTCGGTTGCAAATTTCCATCCCAAATTTTCGCTTTTCTAGTAGTGTTTATTTGACATTTATTTGAGATGATGGAATTATAAAATGCTGTAATACTTTGTCACATTGAACATGTGAATGTTCGTAACTAATAATGGTCTTGTTGTATTTGAAAATGACATTGATCAATAGATACTTTTTAAGTGTAGGGGCGACAGGCTAAAATAGAAGTACTTAAGCCTGTACAAATCAAATTGAGGGCAAAAGTAAACCCCTTGAAAGTGTGAATGGTTTAAATTTAAAAGAATGTAGGAAGTTAAAAAGTCACCATCATATGTTGGTGTGGAAAGAGAAAAATAGTGCTATTTTTGCCGCTTACGTTAGACGGATGAGTTTGGGCTCTTTACAGTACCATAAGACTTTGTAGGGGGTGAAACTTATCTTTAGCTAATTCAAACCTAGGTCGTGTGTGTTTGTGGCTGGTGAGGCTTGTGCTAGACCCAAGATTGTAAGGGATGAATTGAGAATTTCTCAAATTCTAATATATTTCAGTCCAACTAAATTTCAACAAGTGGATTTAGCTGAGAAGCGAGATGAAGTGTGTTAATTGAATTGCTCGTTCAATTAATTGTTAAGTGTCGGTCGTACAAAGGTATTCATCTAGTTAACAATTTAAGAGGCTTCATAACTTATTAGAGATCATTTATTTGTTGACCTAAATTAGTGCCAGCAGTTGTAATATATTGAGATGGTAACTAAATAACTATAAAGGCATAAGGTGAAATGTCTAATGGCAAGTTAAGACATACGTCAAAAACACAATATCATTAGGTAGTTAATTTAAAATGGTGTCATCTTTGTTCATTATGTGAAACCAAAAGAAAATATGGTGGATTTGTTGACTAAAGGCCTACCAAGAGATCAAGTATACTGCTTATTAAGCGAAATTGAATTAAACCCACAAATTAAGAATTTTCATAGTGGTAACTTAACTATAATAACTGGAGGTACCCCCTACCAATTCCCATGAATGATAAATGCTATCTATTGAAGGGTTACTAAGTTAAGAAATACCTTTTAATGATTCCTACAACTGAAAACTGGAGGATGGTAGGATACTATGAAATAGAAGATCACATACATAAGGGTGAAACTTATCTCTAACTGATTCTGAACTAATTTTTGCGTGCGTGTGGCCGGTGAAGCTTGTGATAGACCCCAGAGTGTAAGGGATGAATTAAGAATTTTTTTAAATTCTAATGTATTTTGGTCCAACTAAATTTGAACAAATGAATTTGGTTAAAAAGCAAGACAAAGTGTGTTAAATGAATGGCTCGTTCAATTAACTGTTAAGTGTTGGCTGAACGAAGGTATTCATCTATGGAACAGTTTGAGAAGCTTCATAACTTATTAGAGATCATTTATTTATTGACCTAAGTTAGTGTCAACATTTGTAATATATTGAGACGGTAATTCAATAACTGCAAAGGCATAAGGTGAAATGTATAATGGCAAGTTAAGACATGCAAGTCAAAAATACAATATCATTAGGTAGTTAATTTCAAATGGTGTCCTCTCCATTAATTATATGAAATCAAAAGAACATATCGTGGATTCATTGACTAAAGGCCTACCAACATGTCAAGTGTACTACTTATCAAGCGAAATGGGATTGAAACCCATAAACTAAAAATCTTCATAGCGGTAACCTAACCATAATAACTCGAGATCCCAAGAACTTAGTTCAATAGGACAATTAAGTTATGAAAATTCAAACGAACATCTAGGAGGTATGATAAATGCTACCTATTGCATGGGTACTAAATTAAGAAATACCTTTTAATGATTCCTATAACTGAAAAATGGAGTATTGTAGGATAATGTGAAATAGAAGATCACCCATATCAACTTGAAGATGAGTCACTTCAAACTAATTAAACACTTATGAAACCAAGGCGGTGTCTATGACCAAAATGGACACAACTATTAGAACTAAAAAGTATTGGGAAATTTATTGTAAGAATACTATCGTTTTGGTTTACACCAATAGCTGAACAATTTAAGACATTGCATTCTCTAATTAGCTAAGTAAATCCAATGATATTTTTCTAAGAAATGTTCAAAGTTATGAGCTACCTATCATGATACAATATGTTTCCACCAAAACTCTTGAAAGTATCTACATGATCATTTGCATTAATTTCATTAATGTGAGGGGTGATCATAGAATTCAATTTATATAATTAAAATTTTCATATGAATGAAAATTTAAATGTTTTAATTTAATGATGAATTGGTGTGACTTTTTAATGGGTCTTTTAGCTGAATCAGTGTGGCTCTTCGTGATCAATGATTGTGTCCTTTCATTTGATAGCTGTTTTGTTAAGAATTGCAACCTTTTGATAAATCATTTCATTTTCTATAAATAAGAGTACATAGAACCAAAATTCATTTAATTCATTTTTTAGTGTGTATAGTGTACACCAACATACAACAATCTTTTTATGATTTATTTCATCTCATTTAGTTTTAAGAGTTTTAAATACTTAACTTCAATAGTTTTTAAGATTTATAATGTTGTTATTTCAAGAAAGCCAGTCGTTGTATTTTCGGAAACAATTGCTAGAAATTTGTGAATACTTGTATGGGGTGAATTCATTTTAAAGATCAAGAGTACAACTTCTGCCTCAACCTCTGTTTGACTATCGTGAAATTCCACTTTTTCTAGTTTCTAAAATTAGGAAAAGGACATTTCATTTGTATTTTTTAGCAAATAAAATATCTTTATTATGCAATCGTTGATCAAGAAATTGACTTACTATATTATTGATGATTGGTCATGAACATTTTTATCCTTTAAAAAACATAGATTTTTTTTTTAATTATTTAAACATTGGAGTGCATGCTCGCGAATGGAAGAATATTTAATGAAGGTCAATACAATTTTACTAACAAAAATGAACGAGAATTTAATAAAATAAAATAATTAAAGCAAAAATAAAAGTATAGAGTGTAAAGTAATCAAAGAGTTTCAACTAGATATAATTGTAAGGATGCATATATAAGATGAAGATTGCTAAACATTGTTTCAAGGCATTATTTATTGAATAAGAATGGAAATTATGTTATTATACGAGTACTGCTTAAAACACAAGTCAAATTAATTAGATCATTGGGCATTACTCTAAAAATTAATTTTTCGAAGATGATCATTTAGTAAACTCGTTCTCTATGGAGAGGAGAAGCAAATATGTGAGCACTACTGCTTATCGTTGTTCATGAAACGAAATATGATTTTTAAAAGAATGCATGGTGCATACGAATATGTCATATTGTTTTATTTATATATAACATGTACAACTCTAGAACTCCATCTCCAAAGTAATGTCATTTATCATAAGATGAGAAAAACACATTTCATTTGTACTAGTTAGTTCCACACTTGATGTGTTGATGTGTGTACAAAACAAAAAATTAAAATATAATTTAATTGTATATTTAAATTATGAATATAAAATTAAAATATTTATTAGATTTTATATATTACTATACATTTTTTAATTTTTTGTAGTGTATGCATTTTATTAAATTTTTTTTTTATAAAAAATAGCTTAAAATAAAGATAGAATTATAAAATTAACAAATAAATAAAAAAATAAAAAGTTAAAAAAAGATGAAAGAGATATGAATATAATAAATATATATATATATATATATATATTGATAGATGAGAGAGAATGAGAAAATAAATAAACTAAAAGCGCGTCAATAGTAGGAGAAGATAGATGAGAGATACAGTATAAATAATAACAGAGACAATAAAAAAGAGAGAGAGAGAGAGATCAAAGAGATCAAGATAGTTATTAGATCCCCTAAACACTTTATTAATAGTATAAATATCAAATGACCAAAATTGTAACCAACTATTAGTTGGTCTAGTGAGATGAAGCATTAGATTTTTAAACAACGTTCAGATTTCGAATCGTGGAATTGTGAATGGAGCAGTTGAGTTGAGAGGATCGCCCTCATGATGGGTTTATATAGTACCAAATCTAGATTAGTTGGCAAATGGATCGGAATCAGGTGGCTCTAAGACCAAAATAATAATAATAAAAAAATGACCTAAATTTTCTATATATACAACTACACAAGATTAAACCAATCAAACTGATTTGTTGGTGCTGTTCTAACAATTGATTATTCCTCCTAATTAAGTTTCTTAAAATTGGACATACACCAGCTAGCCATCAGACTAACTTTCTTATATACATATAAAAAAGTCATCCCAACAATAATTGATCAACTAAATATGCCTTCTAAGTCATGTCTAACAGTATTAATTCATTCATCTTATTGTTATCATAACAAATGCCCAGTAAATGAAAAACCACACTTATTAGGATCAAATATGTTGCACTTTGTACAGTTACCCTTGCACATGAAATTGTTATGGCAATTGGTATATACTTTCTTTTATAATTTATGGGACAGCGTTGTATCTATACTATTGTATAATATAAAGATATTCTTCTAGATGTTATTTTTGAAAATTTAGTCTCTTTTATCACTTTCATGTTTCTTTTCACCATAACATCTTTACTCTTTTCTCCCTCTCCCTCCTCTCACTCAATGTTTTTTAACTTCTTTTTTTCACTTATGATTTTAAATTAATCATAGAATGTTATTTTATTTCAAACTACCTTTTTCACTTATTATAAATTTAATAAATACATTAAATTAATTTAAATTGCATATATTTATCCAAGAAACTTGATAAATGTTTATAATATTATACAATTAAAATGTAATCATATAATTAAATTACATTTTGTTTTTGATTTACACGTGCATTGTGTGTAGGGATGGCAATGAGTCCAGATTAGACCTGAGAGATGGATTCAAGTCATTTAACATTAATAATATTTGCAAATTTGTTGAAAAGTTCTATCCTGATGATTTCACTAGCCAAGAGAAGTTACACATCAAGTATCAATTGGAGCTCTTCAAAATTGATATTCAACACAATCCCCATTTTTAGAATTTGTCTACACTTTTAGAGTTGTGCCAAGTATTGTCAGAGATAGGAAAGGTATTGAATTACTATGTTGTTGATAGTTTGATTAGACTTATTTTAACTATTCTGATTTCCACTGCAACAACAAAGCGTGCATTTTCAACAATGACGATTGTCAAGACAAGATTGCAGAACTCGATGGAAGATAACTTTTTGTATAGTTCATTGTTATCGAACATTCAGAATTGACTCGATCATAGATGAGTTTGATGTCATGAAAAATCGTCGAGCACAATTTAGGATGCCTAAATTAAATAAGTAGGCTAGGAGTATTGTATATATCCTTTTAAATATTTTATATATTCGTATTTCATATCCCATTATACTTCTTTATTTTCATTATATTTAGAAGTAAATTTTTATATATTGTATATGCGAAAATATGATAATTGTTGTTATTTTATATGTCAATATTTTATATAACCATTATATTTATACATTTTAATAACTAATGATCTCGAAAAATCCACCCCCCCCCCCCCCCCCAAATCAAATTCCTAACTCCATCCTTGAATTCATAGATACTAAAGAAAAAGTCAAAACCCCTCACACTTAATTAACTTGTATAGGATTATCAAAAAAATGGATTTTCAAGCAGATTGATTAGCGTTGAAGTTGTATTGCTCCAATCGTACGGTTCCGTTTAACTTAATTAAGGAAAACGCACGATTCGAAAAAAAGTCAAGTTGGAATTTTGACTTTTTGCCACGGATAAATCCGTTGCCCAATAATAAATTTAATTTTTTTTAAAAAAAAATGGACTTGGCCATGGATTTATCCGTGGCCAATAAATAAATTTTTTTATTTTTTTTAAAATTAATATTGGCGACGGATAAATCCGTGGCCAATAAATAATTTTAATTTTTTTAAATTTTAAATGGAGTTTCAAGCAGATTGATTAGTTTTGAAGGTGTATGACTCTAATCGTACGGTTCCGTCTAACCTAATTAACGAAAACGCACGATTCGTGAAAAGTCAACTTAAAATGGCTTACTTAAATCGCCCAATCTAACACTTGAATAAATATTAATGCAATATTTACACTTAATGAATTTATTGACTATCTTTTATAAATAAAGTTTTTTTATTTTTCACAAAAATCAAAAAGTTAAGTTTCGTTAACTACAATTTGAGTACATTTCTTCTATCAATAATATTAATTTATGATAGATGTAAATAAATAGTATTTTCTAAATATAAAAATTAAAAAAAATTAATTTGAGACTTAACCACAGAAAAGTCCTTGGCTAAAATATAAAAATTAAAAAAAAAAGTCTAATCGCTTAAAACTTTCAAGTTTTGATAAGGTTAAATTAAGTTAAAATTTTTTTATTTTGATTTTTTTATCAAAAATTTTTTAGTCACTTAATTGGTATAAATTAGTAACATATATATCTTGATATAAGTGATTGATAATCTCATTAGACAAACAAACACAACATAGCCTAGCGTTGGCACGCTGGGCAATTAACTGAGAGGTCTCGAGCTCGAGTCCCACCAGTTACACGCTAAAATCCAAATTATGGAGTGTGTGCAGTGGTCTAAGGGGCGCGGCTAGCGCGGTGCGCTTGAGCGCCGTGACGAGCGCGAGTCGGCGGCTGCGCTGGCTGCTGGGCTTGGTCGGATTTTTTTTTAATATTAATTTTGTTATCCATGGCTAAAATGAAAAAATTAAAAAAAAATTAAATATTAGCCACTAATAAATCCATGGCTAAAATGAAAAATAAAAAAAATATTAAATACTAGCCACGGATTTTTCCGTGGCTAAATTGAAAAAATTAAAAGAAAATATTAATTACTAGCCACGGATAAATCCGTGGCTAAATGTATTTTTTTTTATAAAAAAAAAAAGTTGGCTACGGAAATATCCGTTGCCAAATTTAATGTTAGCCATGGATAAATCCGTGGCTAATAATCCATGGCCATGGTCCGTGGCTAAGCTTAGCCACGCCACATTTGGCCACAGATATTTTCCGTGGCCAGATCCGTGGTCAAATCCGTGGCTAAATACGTGTTTTCTAGTAGTATAACATATATAGTATAGATTACGATTTGAGGTGTTCAAAAATTGAAAACCTTCGGTTCTTGGTTTTAGTTTCATAAAATATTTTATTTTTGATCCTGTCTGGTTTAACTGAAAAACCCAAACTCTAAAAACAGAGTCAAACTAAGATAATTCCTTTTTGGGTCCTATTGAAAAGTTCTCTTACCACATTTTGTCTCACAGGATATTTTTTCTTGTATTTAGTTTCATAGGAAATGAATTTTACCACATTTAATCCCACCGACCTATTTCAGGCTGAAAATTTTTAAAATTCGATGATGTGTTCGACCATTGAATGGAAGTGGCAGGTGACAAAGCATTTGTATTGATGTGGCTCTTTGACGTGTCAATGATGAGGCAACAAGCATAAAAAAAATCTCAAATGACTTTTTTATCCTTAAATTTTAATGAAATTAGAATAAATTAATTATTATTATTATTATTATTAAGCATAAAAAATCTCAAATGACTTTTTTATCCTGAAATATTATTAGTATTATTATTATTTATAAAGAACCCACCTAAACCGCCCTAACCCTAACCTCCAAAAATAACCCCGAATACCTTACCCTCAACCCCAGTCGCCGCCCTCCCTCGCCCTCTTTAGCCATCCTCCCTCCACCCCAAGCCGCCGCTATGCCTAGCCTCCTTTGTCATCCCCCTTCCCACCATCAGTGCCCTTGATTCATCGTCTTCTTCCCCCTAACAAACCCAAGCCCCACCACACCCTCGGGCCCCCGTCACGCCGCCGCCACCTCTCTCTCTTGACCCCCTCTCCCCCATGATCTCCCCCCCCTCTCTCTCTCTCTCTCTCTATCTATCTATCCATGCCCTTCGTGATCTCTCTCTCCCCCTTCTCTCTCTTGATCTCTCTCTCTCTCTCCCGCTCTCCTTCGCAATCTCTCTATCCCCCCCTCTCCCCCCCCTCCCTGTTTTTCTATCTTCTTCTTCCCTGAACAAACCCTAGCCCCGCCCATCCCCACCCTTGTGCAACCACCACACTTCCATCAACACTCTCTCTCTCTCTCTCCCCCTGTCCCTGGCGATCGAGAGGGGCCGACAGCAGATGGTGGCAGTCGTTGGGTAATAGTGAGAAATTCTTCTATTGGTGACGGATAGTGATAGCTTTTACTTTATTACTTAATTTTAGTTGTCACAATATCTGCAAAATTCATGGATAGGTTTGATGCGGGGAGCTGTTCGACTCCGGTCGATTACCCTGGTCGGTTATGGAAATGGATGTGTTTGATCGGGAAGTTGGCCTGCAACAAAGGGAAACAGCAACGTGAGCTAGCCGAGATGGGTCTCGGCTATGACCCTCCGATGCTTAAGTCAGCGGATCGGTTTTTAGTAATTTGAACAGAGTAAGGGCGTTGAATGTAATTAATGTCCCCCACTTACCATAAATGCAGGGATATTTATACCATGTGCAAATAAGCCCCGCTCCTGGGGACCCACCTAGCCAAGCAGGCAGATGGGGACCGAAGTGCGCACCCCGTAGGCTTGGGGGTAGGGTCATTAATGAGGCATGGGTTTAGGTGGCTCACTACTAGAAAAAAGGCTTTTAGCCACGGATTTGGCAAAAAATCCGTGGCCAAGGGAATCAGCCACGGATTAGCCACGGATGTTTTCCGTGGCTAAAAGTGGCGTGGCTAACCAGGGCCACGGCTTATTAGCCACGGCTGCGCTTAGCCACGGCCGAACCGTGGCCAACGCTGGCCACCCAAACTTTGCACGGGGCCTGGCCGTGGCTAAGGGCCACGGCTTAGCCACGGTCAAGCCGTGGCCAAGCCGTGGCACTTAGCCACGGTCAAGCCGTGGCCAAGCCGTGGTACTTAGCCACGGTAGTGCCGTGGCCAAGCCGTGGCACTTAGCCACGGTCAAGCCGACGGTCAAGCCGTGGCCCTTAGCCACGGCACTTAGCCACGGTCAAGCCGTGGCCCTTAGCCACGGTCAAGCCGTGGCACTTAGCCGCGGCCGAGCGGTGGCCACGCCGTGGCCCTTAGCCACGGCTCTGCGGTGGCTAATCCGTGGCTAATTCAGCCAGAAATTAGTAAATTCGATTTGTTTTCGTTCCGAAGCAGCCTGCAATCAAAAAACCCAAACATTCCAATGTATCCAATCAAGATGACGATCACAGATCGTCCAATACCAAATGCATCATCAAATTAAACACTAAAATAACGATCACGGATCGTCCAACACCAAATGCATCATCAAATAGAAACCAAAATAACGATCACGGATCATCCAACAAACACCAAATATTTCGTTGACTAAAATGTAGAAAGATTCAAATATTGCTAATAGTAGTTAGAGAGTACAAGTTATTAACATATCAAGACGTGTCAATGTCTAAAAATGTCCAACATCATCATCATCATCATTATCATTGTGCTCGTCATCACGTATGTAATTTGGAGGAGTGTGTCTAGAGGTGGATCGTTGTCCTCCCGATGAAGTCCTACGAGAACCCCTCTGTTGGGAGGGGGTGGACTGTACATGTACATGAGGTGAACCAGCTGACGGGTGTGGCTGATTAGGCGAAGAGGCGCCTGCTCCTTGGGTCAAAAGTTGAATGCTCTGAAGCATGGCATTGAGGATTTGCTTCACTTCAGTTAATTCAGATGATTGTCTCTCCTCGAACCTGTCGAGCCTTCGCCTCAACTCAATCGTATCCGGATCCTCCCATTTCGGAGGATAAGTCTGGGAGCTCGAACTTCCCGTACTAGGTGATCCACCTGGCAAGCCGTACCACCGACCTTTATTCGGTTTAGCCACAGTCTCCTTCCATACCTATGAATCCGTGAATATAATTAGATTTAGTTATAATATATCATTAATATGTATCTATATATTATATTAAAATATGAAAAAAATAAAAGTTATTTTGACTTACATCGAGCTTGGATGGTCGAGATAGGGGGGTGCCATCAGGAGATTGAGGAGGCGGCTGGGAATTAATTTCTTCCCACTTCTCCTTAAATGCGTTCTACGAGTTTTGAGGTTGAAACATTAGTTACAATGTCAAAAAAAACCAATTTTATAATTGAAAAATAATGAATACTCACAAATGAACGCTCCACCCTCTGATCAACCCATTTCATTTCCCCATTCTCATCTTTATAAGAGGAATGATGTAGGAATGACTGATTCACGGTAGGACTATACCCCAATTGAGCTTCCTGTGATAAGACATGTAATATTTTAATACTATATAACACAATAATCACCCGTATAAGGTCAAATTGAAGTACTTATGAAATACACATACTAACCAGCTCGTCATTATAAGTTAGGTGAGATTTAGAACCACCTTTGTGGCCGGTTATTCCCCTTCCACAAGAATCGGATGCCCGATTAGCTTTGTTCATTGCGCTCTTTTTAAGAAAATTGGGCAACCCCCATTTTGCTAGCCACTCTTGCCAAGCGTCCTCTCCGATCCACTTCGGCCTCTTATTATTACGACGAGCCTTGTTAAGCCTATTCTTCAGGAGCTCTGATCCCTTATGCTCAAAAGTTTTCCAAATAGCGTCATGTTGGTCAGGTCGCCAATAATATACCCTCTACACAATGAAAAAACAGAGAACTTACAAAATTACGAATGAAACAAACGTAAAAGAAAATTTGTATATGCATCAAGACTTACTTGGAATTCGCTGAACCACATGTGTCTAGTTTGTATAGGGATCTCCTTCCACCTCTCCCATGGCTCTGTATACCCGTTTGTGAAAATACGGGCGATCGTCCTCACGGTCTCCAAAGCAAGATTGAACCTAATAAATATAACTGTTATTTAAACAGCAATCAAAAAGTGAATAATTATAACTTAAAGGCAATACAAAAGCAAACTTACTCATGTCCCCGTGGATAAATAACCATCTTCCCATCAATTCTGTTATTATCGGAAGTCTCCGTCGGCATATCATCAGTAATAGGCTCATCGTCGCTAGGGATTGGTGTCTGATTATGAGAGTCGTCATACGGCTCGTCTCGAATGTGAAGGCCCGTCGTAGGGGGTATGTGGAGGCCACGGCGATTGGAACCTCCTCCACTACTAGTGACCTTGTCATTTCCCTTTCTAGAATCGGTCATCTGCATTCATAATAAAAACATCAAACAACACAAACTTGTTATATTTATATTAAAAAATTCACAGCAAAAATATCACTTAAGATGAGTCTATTCACATGACATTAAATATTTCAATCAGCCACTAAACAACAATCATAGCAATCACACATATATATATATATATGTTTATAGCAAAGAAAAATCAAACCAAACAAAATATTCATTCATAGTAAATATTACTCATCATCATCTTCGTCTTCTTCATCTTCATTTTCTTCACCTCCGTCTTCGTCTTCGTCTTCAGCATCATCGTCATACTGAGGCATATTTTCATCATCATCCTCCTCATCTTCTTCAAACTCAGAGTTTAATTCTTCTGCCTCGACAATTTGACCCAATTCATCAACTAATATATGATCATTAGTCATGTGCTCAGTGTATAATTGATTGACCTCTTCAACAGCACCCGTAGAATCAGCAAGATTACCCATCGGTTCATTATCGATGACACCATTCACGCAGCCAGATGACTCTTGCAATGGGTCATCAGTATTATCTTGGCTCACAACTCGACTCCGTGGTCTTGTTTTGATAAAAAATCGCCACTGCGATTTATCTCTTCTAATACCGGGGTGAGGGACGTAATACACTTGAGATGCATGTTGCGCAAGGATGAAGGAATCATCTTTCGGGTATCTCTCATTTATTTTTACTTCAATAATATCATACTGGGGGTGTATCTTTATACCCCTATTCGATACCGAATCAAACCAAATACATTTGAACATCACAACCTCTTTTTGAGGCTCACCAGGATACTCTAATTTGATAACTTCCTTGAGCATACCATAAAAGTTTGTACCCCCATCACTTATTACACAAACGCCAGAATTTGAGGTCTTCATATGTGGGGTCATATCTTCTGTATGAAACATATATCCATTACAGTAGAACCTATTGAAGGTCTTGACTTTCTTCATTGGACCCCAAGCCAAATCAAGCAAATACTGATTTTCAACATTATTTTTTGGATTATGCGCCTACATATACGAATATTTTCAATCAATATATTATATGAAAGATTGTTTTTATGTATAATGGCTAAGTATTTATTATGTGTAATGAATTACTCACATAGAGTTTAAACCATTCAACAAAATTATTCTCGACGGATTCCTCAATCTCTTGCTCAGTTAGGTGTGGCCAATTGTATCGAACGGCTGATCTATACATCCTACAAAGTATTGAAAATTTGTCAGAGTCATCTTAACAAATTATATATAAATTGTTAAAGATAACACTTACTCAAGTATGGGGACAACTTCTTCACAATGGATGAGTACATGTAATGCAGCTTTGCTCCACTCATCATCAGTCAAATAACGTTCCTTGCATTTTCTTCCTGACTTACCAGCTCGTTTGAATACAGACAAAGTATAATGTCGCTCATTATCAGAACAGACGTCGTCCTTATTACGACGAGGTCTTGTACTTTTGGTGTGGATGTGACTTTCAAAATAATAAAATGAAAAATACGACAACTCTTGGTTTAAGTATGCCTCACATATTGATCCTTCAACTTTTGCTCTGTTCTTCACCATTCCCTTTAAGTTATGTAAGTACCTACAAACGTAAGTTGTTTTAAGTTTTTATAATTGATAGTTTCCATTATTTCTTTTAATACATGAAATTTAAAATTCATAATTATTTAAACTACCTCTTGAAAGGATACATCCATCGGTATTGCACTGGACCACACATCGCAGCTTCAAACGGCAAATGTACAGTCAAGTGCTCCATTGAGTCAAAAAATCCAGACGGAAAAATGCGTTCCAATTTGCATAAAATAATAGGAATGTTACTCTCCAATTGTAATAGATTTGCCGCACTTAACTCTGTTGAGCATATTTCTTTAAAAAATTGACTTATTTCCGTTAAAGGCTTCTAAACATTAGGTGCGAATGCATTTAGCGCCATTGGGAGCAAACGTTGCATAAAGACGTGACAGTCATGGCTCTTCATACCAAGCAGATTTGTTCCAGATTGATCAACACAGTTTCCCAAGTTCGATGCATACCCATCAAGCATCTTCAAACATTTAATCCAATCACATAATTCACGGCGTTGTTCAATGGTTAAAGTGAAAGTGGCCTATGGCTTCAACACTTTACCGTTTGGAAGATACTGTAGATGTAATTCCGGACGCTTGCAATACTCCAACAAGTCAAGTCTAGCCTTCTCGTTATCTTTTGTTTTGTTTTTTACATCCATGACAGTATTTATTATGTTGTCAAATTTTTTTTTTCTCAATGTGCATTACATCCAAATTGTGGCGGACCAATTGTGCATTGTTTGGTCCAATTGTGGTCCACACCGTAACCTAAAATTTTAGAGTGCTTGACGGGCAAATCGGTTACTTTGGGCAAGTGCTGCACGACATCCCAAGTTGTATCACCCGTCATTCGAGAGGGAGCCGCAGATCGCTCTCGTCTTCCTTTCAAAAAGGAATCTTTATTATGCCTAAAAGGATGAGTCTTTGGCAAAAATCTTCTGTGGCAATCAAACCACGTTATTTTTCCACCATGCTTCAATCTGAAAGATTTTGTATGGTGTATACATATTGGACATGCCAGTCTCCCGCACGTCATCCGCCCCGACAACATTCCATATGCAGGAAAGTCATTAATTGTCCACATAAGGGCAGCTCTTAAACGAAAAGTTTGTCTACTCGACACATCGAACGTTTCAACCCCGTCTGACCACAACTCTTTCAACTCGTCAATTAAAGGTTGCAAATACACATCAATTCTGTCCTTTGGATTGCGCGGCCCAGGAATCAAACATGTCAAAAACATATATGGGGCAGTCATGCACATTTCAGGAGGTAAATTATAGGGGGTAATAATAACCGGCCAATAAGAATATGATTTCGAAGTTTGGTTGAAAGGATTAAATCCATCAGCATCCGATGGATGGCATAACGTATCAGACTTTGCTACATGCTCATGGTGCCACCTCATTTGGTCGGCTGATTTTTCAGAGGCACACAACCTTTTCAAACGTAGGATTAGTGGCATGTAGTGCATTCTTTTGTAAGGAACACGTCTATTGCTCCCCGTACGAGATGGTTTAAACCTAGGATGCTGACATAATGCACATTCATCCAAGTGAGTATGTTCTTTATAAAACAACACACACCCTTGCGCGCAGCAATCAATTTTCAGAGATATCAGTCCCAATTTTCTCGTTAATTTTTTGGCTTCATAATAATTGTTGGGAACATGATTGTCTATCGGATTTGATGTTTTTATAAGATCAGCCATTCTATCGAAGCATCCTTGTGGCATATTATAATCTGATTTCAATGTCATCATTTGAAGAGTCAGTGATAATTCCGTGTGTGACTCACATCCTGACCATAACGGACGGTTTGCTGCCTCCAACAAATCATAAAATTGTTGAGCTTCGTTATTATGAGGTTGTTCAATAATATGACTCATTCCAGCAGCATTTCGTTCAGAATTTTGCCCCGTCCTTCTGTGATATTGACATGATTGTAGGAACTTGGACCGACACCATCAACATTCCAATTTTCAAGAGCAATCTCCCCATGTGCAGTCCAATACCAATAATTTGGTTGAAATTCATACTTTAAAAGATCATATTTTACATTGTTAGCACTCTTGTATTTTCCATTTTCACATATAAAACACGGACACCTAATACAATCGTTGTCAAGTTTGTATTGTGGTTGTGATGTTGCAAACTCAATAAACTGACCCAAACCCAATAAAAATTCATTCGTAAAATCTGTTCGATCGGGCAATAACCGATTGTACATCCAACTTCGACTCACACGTATATTATCCATTTTCTGTAACAAATATAATTATGTCATTTAGTCACTACTGAACAATCACATTTAAACTTTGCCAACAAACATATATGTAAAGACAATATCAATAACACACCGTAAAAATACACATTTCATATTTCAAATCATATTTAACGAACAAAACAAACGTAATCATCAAAGCATAACTCAAAATATTCTCATCAAACCGTATTCATCAAAGCATATCAACAAACAACATAGAATCCTCACAACATATCTCATCAAATCATATTTATAAACTTACATATCTTATCAAAGCCTATCTCATCAAAACATATCCCTAAATGTATATACTACCGTACAAACATGCATTTCATATTCGTAATCAAATTTTACGAACAAAACAAACAAATATTACACTTCTCATTCACCAATATCAAATGTTTCTAAAATAAAATATATCTCAATTAATACATACACATATATACATTTTCAAATACATATATATCTCAATTAATACATACACACATATACATTTTCCAATACATATATATCGCAAAATAAATTTTGGGTAACTTAAATCATACCTTCAATTTTGGAGCACCAAACTTGTGAATATTTAAAAACCTAACAATAATTACCAAAAAAATCAAAACAAACAAACAAATATTATATATAATTCAAATTAAAACACAAAAAAATATAAAAAAATAATAATGAGGGGGGGGGGGGCGGGTATGGGGCTGGAAAGGGGGGGAGGGGGGGCGATTTGGGCTGGGGGTTGGGGGGCGGGTAGGGGCTAGTGGGTGGGGGGGGGCGGGTGGGTGGGGGAAAAGGGGACGGGGCTGGGGCTGCCTGGGGGGGGGATTCGGGATTGGGGAGGGGGGAGGGGGGGCTGGGCGGGTTGGGGAGGGGGGGAGAGCGGCGGGCGGCGGGGGCGACTGCGGCGGGCGGCGGTGTGGGCAACGGCGGGGGGCGCGCGGGTCGGGGAGGGGGGAGGGAGGTGAGGCGACGATGAGGCGTCGCCGCGCCAGGCGGGGGGGGTTGGGTTGGGGGGACGGGGACGGGGGGGGGGGGGTTTACCTTGGTAGGAGGAAGAAGAGGGAGGGGAAAAAAAAAGCCAAGTGTTGCATTTATATGTTATAATTAGCCACGGATTAGCCATGGCTTAGCCGTGGCTAAATTTCAAATTAGCCACGGCCTGGCCGTGGCTAATCCGTGGCCAAGTGAAGCCACCGATCTATGTTAGCCACGGCTGGGCCACGGATTAGCCACGGCCTAATATATATATATATATATTTTTTTTCGTGTTTCACATTGATATTTTTTTATCCGCGGTTGATACGTTTTTAATTTGCGTTATTCCTAACATTTCAAATTAATTACACTAACATAATATTATAATATAAGTAGAGCCATCATTTGTAAATCGGAAAAGTATATATACATATTATATATATATATATATATCAGAATAATCAACATAAACGATAACATATATCGATCGCATCCGTGCTTATAAGTAATCTTCTATATATAATAGATTTTATATATATATATATATTTAGTTATGATATTTTATTTGAATAATAATCAAAATTGAAATAAAACATTTATTGTAAAATAGAATTAAATATAGATTATTAAAATTTAATAAGAATTTTTTTTTAAAAAACAGGCCCTTAGCCACTGCTGGACCGTGGCTAAGGGCCTGTTTTAAAAAATAAAAAAAATTCTTTAATTTACGTTGGAATTTACGATCAAAATATATAAATTTATATTTTATGTTTAAAATATATTAAATATATATAATATCTACGTTTAAAATATATAAATATATAAAATATATGAATATTTTTAAATAATTCTATATCAATACAAACATATATAAATGTATATATATGTTGATAGGCTAATCCGTGCTTATAAATACTCTTCTATATATAATACTCTTCTATATATAGTAATATATATTATTGATTGTAATTACGAAACTTAAATTCAAATTAATGTATACCTTCGTCGATCGATTGAAATGATAAGAGCACATATATGTGTGTACATATATAGACATTGCTCATATATATATATAACACAATAACGAATATTGTAAAAATAGATTTCATATATATTTAGTTATTATATTTTATTTGAATAATAATCAAAATTGAAATAAAACATTTATTGTAAAAATAGAATTAAATACAGATTATTAAAATTTAATAATAATTTTTTTTTTAAAAAACAGGCCCTTAGCCACTGTTTACCCGTGTCTAGACCGTGGCTAAGGGCCTGTTTTAAAAAAAAAAATTCTTTAATTTACGTTGGAATTTATGATCAAAATATATAAATTTATATTTTACGTTTAAAATATATTAAATATATATAATATCTAAGTTTAAAATATATAAATATATAAAATATATGAATATTTTTAAATAATTCTATATCAATATAAACATATATATATATAAATGTATATATATGTTGATAGGCTAATCCGTGCTTATAAATACTCTTCTATATATAATACTCTTCTATATATAGTAATATATATTATTGATTGTAATTACGAAACTTAAATTCAAATTAATGTATATCTTCGTCGATCGATTGAAATGATAAGAGCACATATATGTGTGTACATATATAGACATTGCTCATATATATATAACACAATAATGCATATTGTAAAAATAGATTTTATATATATATATATATATATAATTAGTTATGATATTTTATTTGAATAATAATCAAAATTGAAATAAAACATTTATTGTAAAAATAGAATTAAATACAGATTATTAAAATTTAATAATAATTTTTTTTTAAAAAAATTCTTTAATTTAAGTTGGAATTTACGATCAAAATATATAAATTTATATTTTACGTTTAAAATATATTAAATATATGTAATATCTACGTTTAAAATATATAAATATATAAAATATATGAATATTTTTAAATAATTCTATATCAATATAAACATATATAAATGTATATATGTTGATCGACGCATCCGTGGCTATAGTCTACATTTATATATAGTTACGTATATATAGTTTTAAACATATAGATATATCTACACATATATATATATAGTTACGTATATATAGTTTTACACATATAGATATATATACATATATATATATATACATATATATATATATACATATAAGAACAATTAATTAATTACGTATTAATTTATTTGTAATTTTTTTTAAAGTTCTAATAGGAAATGGAACGGACGCATTTATTGTTACAAAACGATTTAAATCGAGCACTTCGAAACTAAATAAGTCAAAAAGAAAAAAAAAAAAAACAAACCGTAGCCCTTTAGCCACGGTTGAGCCGTGGCTAATAGACACGGCCTAGCCACGGTCTAGCCGTGGCTGATTTAGCCACGGCTCATCCGTGGCTAACGGATACGGACAGGCCACGGAACACCCGTGGCTCATTTAGCCACGGCTCAGCCGTGCCTAGCCCGTGGCTATATATTGGCGGCAAAAGCCGCGCCAAAGTTAGCCACGGACTTTGGCCACGGCTTAGCCGTGTCTAAATTAGCCACGGGTATTCCGTGGCTAATCCGTGGCTAAAACTGAAAAAAAATTTTCCCCCTAATCCGTGGCTAATAGCGACGGCCTAGTCACGGATTTTTCCCGTGGCTAAAATCCGTGGCTATTTGCTCTTTTTCTAGTAGTGGCTTCCCCATGCCTCGTCTGACGGAGCATTTAATGCCAGAAGGGATCCGTTGAACACAGCATGGCCCCGATCGACATGCGAACCGACCAGACTGTCGAGGGGCGGACTTCCAGAGGAGGTTGCTATGACCAGAAGGTCGAGGAGGAGGAGAGTCGTGAAGCTGTACGATCGACCGGTCGGAAATATGCCACGTCATTAGCCCCCCCACTTTGCCGACCAGGGAAGTGAGTTCGATCAGGTTGTTACCGCCAGAATTTGAAAAGACACAGCTGTAATAATGGCGGCGTTTGATTTTCTCGAGGACGGTTTTTACCCGCCTGTAAATAAGGGCGGCGGACGCGAGCGTTGACTTCACCATTCCGCAAGAGTCTCTAGAGCTGTGCTGATCGATTGTTTCCCCCAGCCGTTCGAAACTCTCAATCCTAGGTCGATCCGATCCGACTCTCGCGTAGGTAACTTTCCTCTCATAGCCTCCTTTTTCCTTGTTCTTTCATCCATGGATAGTCCTAGGGTCATTAGAGAGGTCGGATTAGACAGCTCCTCTGAGAGTAGCTCTGAGGGGAGCAGTGCGAGCGGCAGCTCGCCCTCTTCAGGCGATAGTGCCGAGGGGGAGGTCGAGCTAAACACGACCGATGAGGCGGAGGAGGTCGACGATGAAGTCGGCGCATCTTGTTCGTATCGCACCGAACGGGAGCACGATGATATCCCGTCGACGATGACTCCAGCCGAGGTCTCGAATGCTGTGACCAAGTTCCATATCCCCTCGACTTATCATGCTTACGCGCCGCCCGTCGGATCGCGGATGGGAAGCCCGCCCCCGAACACGGTCGCCATCCATTTGGAGGCACTGTGGAATGGGTTTAGGTTCCCTATCTCACCTGATGCGGCGGCGATCTACAACTTCTTAAATCTTCCTCCCGCACAGCTCTCTCCGAACTCTCATTGCATAATTTATAGCTTCATAGTCATGATGAGGCCTTAGGCCAGGCCCCATCGGTTGATAATTTTACGGCCTTTTTCAAGGTTCAAAATCCATCGTGGCCGGGAGACCGGGGCGGTTTCTTTTACATCATGGCACGATCCGGGTCAAGAATAATTCAGACCCGGCAGTCGTCATACGAGGAAAGGTGGAAGTCGAAGTTTTTCTTCGTCCACCACCCGTCGGGCTTCCCCGTCCGGCACCTCTGGAACGATGAGATCGAAAGGATCGAGTTCGAGGGCGTAGGGAATCCGACCTGGGAGGATCCCTTCTTCCGGACCCGACAAATCGATCGGGGATTGATGTGGAGCGGTTATCTATTAGAGGAGCATTTCTTAAATCGCGCAGGCATCTCCCCGGTCGAAGCGCCCGAGGGGGTCATTCTTGGTATGCGCTTGAGACCTCGATCGGTACTTTAAACGGCTTAAATTTTGTATTGTTTTTGACGGTCGGTTTCTCCTTTGCAGACGACAAAGTTCTAATGGACGCCCACAAGACTATGCTCGCTTGTCTCGCCGCCGCCCAGAAGAAGAAGAACGAACGGGCCGTAGCCTGGTCCTCGAGCCAGTGTGGCTCAGCGCCTGGGGGTGCGCGGGCCCCTTATTGTACAGTTTAGCGACGGTCGCCTTGTAATTCTGCATTTTGACCCATGCCCGATCCCGTAGCTCTTGAATGACCTCCAGCTCGTGCTCGCGCATGAGACTATTTTCACGGGGATCGAAATGGGCAACTCGAGCTGTGGCATGCATTATTTCTGCAGGAATGACGGGCTCTGAGCCATAAACGAGGGCGTATAGGGTTTGTCCTGTGGCCGATCGGGGGGTCGTTCGGTAGGCCCAGAGAACGCCGGGGAGTTCTTCCGCCCACTCGCCATTATGGGCCCCCAGCACTGTCTTCAAGTTTTGTACCAGTATCCGATTAGTCACTTCGGCCTGGCCATTCGACTGGGGATTTCCGACGGACGTGAACCGCTGCTCGATCCCATGCTCTCTACACCATTCGAGTGTCCTTCTGCTCTGAAACTGGGTTCCGTTATCAGAAATCAGCACTCTTGGAACCCCAAAACGACATATTATGTTCTTCCAGATAAAGGATCGGACGGAGGCGTCAGTGATTTTTGCGACAGCTTCCGCTTCGACCCACTTGGTGAAATACTCGACCGCAACGATTGCAAATTTTTGCTGGCCGGTGGCCAGGGGAAAAGGCCCCACAATGTCTATTCCCCACTGGTCGAACGGCCATGATATGTCCACACTGACCATTTCCATGGGGGGTCGGTGGTTTAAGTTGGAGTGGTACTGACATTTCGGGCACTTTCGAACGAAGCGTCTGGCATCCTCAACCAGGGTTGGCCAGAAGAACCCGCTCCTGGTGATCTTGTGAGCTAATGACCAGCCGCCCGAATGGTTCCCACAACTCCCCCCGTGAATGGAATCCATCACCTCGATCGCTTCTTGTTGATCGAGGCAGTGGAGAGGCGGCCCGAAAGAGGACTTTTTGAAGAGTCTTCCGGATCGGTCGAGTGCGAAACGAGCCGCACGGTACCTGACTCTCCGAGCAGCAACGGCGTCACCGGGTAGGGTCCCGTCCGCGAGGTAACTCCTTATCTCGTCTTGCCACGATGGCTCCCGCAACTCGACGGGAAGCACCTGTTCGGCGGAGTCTTGATCGATTTCATGCTTGTCGGCAACCATAAACGCAATCGATCGGCTCCTTGTCCCCTTTTGGGAGCTTGCAAATTTGGATAGAGCATCTGCTCGCTCGTTTTCTTCTCTTGGCACCTGGTCCAGGGTGAAAGAGGCGAACAAGTCCTTCGGCGCCTTTGCCCTTCCCAGGTATTTTGCCATGGAGACCTCCCGTGTGTCGTATGCCCCGGAGACCTGACTTGCGACCAGCTGAGAATCGACCAAGACTTGGAGATGGTCAATTCCCTGGTCGGCAGCAATCTTCATTCCCGCAATTAGAGCCTCGTATTCTGCCTCGTTGTTGGTGACCGCCAAATTTAATTTTATGGCGAACTCGAGCTCCAGACCATCCGGACTTCTCAAATACACCCCGGCTCCCCTTCCCTGAGAGGTCGAGGAGCCATCCGTGTGCATTGTCCATGGTTCGACTGGCTTCGGTCGGCTTTCCCACCCTCTCGAGTAGGAAATCTGCTAAAGCCTGCGCATGGATTGCCGTTTGTGGTTGGAAAGAGACATCGAACTCCCCCAATTTGACCGCCCACTTGGTCATACTCCCCGAGACGTCCGGCTTGGACAACACTTGCTTCAGGGGTTGGTTGGTCAAGACCACAATAGAATGCGATTGGAAATAGTGGCGTAACTTTCGAGCGGCGGTTACCAAGGCCAGCGCAAATTTTTCGATCTCCAAGTAGTTTTTTTCTGCTCCATGGAGGACTTTGCTCACATAATACACCGGTCGGTGGACCCTCTCCACTATGGTGGCGATTATCGAGCTTATGGCATCATCAGACACGGCCATGTAGAGGTATAATGGGTCCCCCTCGACAGGTTTAGCGAGTAATGGTGGGGATGATAGGTACGCTTTCAGATCGGCCAATGCCTTTTCGCACTCCTCTGGCCATTCGAAACCCGGCCTCTTCCTCTGGTCGACCTCCTTGCCCGGCAGCGGCCCACCCAAACCGGTGGGTCGGCGCACTGCGGATCGGAGAGTTTTGAAGAAGGGCAGGTTCCGATCGGTAGATCTGGAGATGAAACGATTCAGCACAATAATGCGGCCACAAAGGCGCTACACATCTCGGATGGACCGTGGTTTCGCAATTTCCTGAATCGCCTCGATTTTGGCGGGGTTTACCTTAATTCCTCGCTGGCTGACCATGTACCCTAGGAACTTCCCCCCCGAGACCCCAAAAGTGCATTTTGAGGGGTTCAACTTCATACCATACTGCCAAAGAATGGCGAACGTATCTTTCAGGTGATCGAGATGATCGGCCTCTCGATCGCTTCTGATGATCATGTGATCGACATACACTTCCATGGTCGTGCCGATTAGCTCCTTGAACATTTTGTTCACCAGCCTTTGGTAGGTCGCGCCTGCATTCTTCAATCCGAACGGCATTACCAAAAAGCAATACACACCCTGCTCGACCACAAATGATGTTTTCGACCGGTTCTCGGGCGCCATGTAAATTTGGTAGTAACCTTGAAAGGCATCCATCATACTCAACATTTGGCATCCGGCGGTCGAATCGACCAGAAGGTCGATCCTGGGGAGTGGTTATGGATCCTTCGGGCAGGCTTTATTCAAATCCGTAAAGTCATTGCACATGCGCCACTTTCTGAGCGATTTGGGGACCACGACGACATTGCAAAGCCAATCCGGGTATTGTATCTCGACTATATACCCGGCCTTGAGGAGCTTATCGACTTCCTCTGCGATTATCTTATTTCTTTCTTCTCCAAAAGTCCTTTTCTTCTGCTGAACCGGCTTAACGGTCGGATCGACATTGAGGCGATGGACGATCACACCCGGGTCGATCCCAGGAAAATCCGATGGGCTCCAGGCGAACACATCGACATTCTCCCTCAGGAATTCGATCAGCATTATTTCCTTCTCTTCCCCCAATTGGGAGCCAATCCGTGTTATCTTTTTCGGGTTCCCGGGGACTAGCTCGATGACTTTAGGTTCTCCGATCGGTTCGATCCGGGATTCCTCGTTTTTCCGCTTTCGGGAAGAGGTCCCCTCTGGAAGATCAAGATCGACATTTATCGACGGGGAAACAGACGGGGAAGGTTGCGAAACTTGCTTCTCTCTTTCCAATGATACTGTATAACACCTCCAGGCGTCGCGAACATTGCATTTGACCTCCCCCACCCCTGAAGGGGTAGGGAACTTGATTTTGAGGTGGTAGGTTGAGACTATCGCCCGAAATTGGTTGAGAGCAGGCCTTCCCAAGATCAAGTTGTACGCAAACAGGGCGTCCACGACAAGATAATCTATAAGCAGGGTTCGCCTTCGGGGTGCTTCCCCTAGAGAGGTCGGCATTCGAACGATGCCGATCGGGGTGATTTTCGACCCCCCGAACCCAACAAGAGGGGTATTGACCGGCTGCATCGTTATATTTCCTAGGTTCATTTTTTGGAGTGCGGAGTAAAAAAGAACGTTGGCTGAGCTTCCATTATCGACTAAGGTGCGCGACACAGCAAAGTTTGACACGTCAACAGTGATCACCATCGGGACGTCGGGTGACTCACCCTCTCCCGATGGGCGGTTTACATCGATATCCCTATCGCTAAATACAATGGTGTTAGGCTCGATGCTGTTGATTTGATGAACTCGATCAGGAGCAGGTGATCCCGTACTTCCTTGCTCCAACTTCCGGGCCGTGCGTTTCCTGCTCGATCGAGAATCTCCACCGTTCGGTCCCCCAGCAATAGTGTTGATGAATCCTCTGGTCGGAAGGTTGTGATCGATCGGCTCCTTTCCGCTCCTCCGAGACGGAGATACTTTGTGGCTCGCCACGGGGGAGCGAGGAGATCGCGATCGTTCTCTTTGGGTTGGAGCTTCTATATGAGCGGCAACGAATTCTTTGAGTACGCCCTTTCGTATGAGGCACTCGATCTCACTTTGAAGGGCATAGCAGTCGTCGGTGACATGTCCGTACTGTTTGTGGAAGGCACAGTACTTTCCTAATTTCCTTGCCCCCTTCCCCTTGGTGATCTTGTTCGGTGTTTTGAACAATTTTCGATCAGTGACCGAGAAGATGTGACCCCGAGAGGAGTTCAGGGGTGTGAGGTCGGAATATCTTTTGATCGGCGATTCCCGCTTCTCTCGATGCTCCTTGTCTTTCTTATGCCCTCCATTTTCTTTCTTTTCCTTGGGCTCCTTCTTCTCCTTATCCTCATGCTTGATGTTATGCATCTCTTCGGAGATCATAAAGCTGGAAGTGAGTGTTTGAAGTTCCCTCATCGATCGTGGGGGTTTAAGGACAATGGTCTTGGCGCAATCTTCGTGGCGGAGGGCGATGTATAAGGCAAAGTTAACAAAATCGATCCATGGGTCGTCGACCCGCAGAACTTCGTTGTTGAACCGGGTCATGAAATCTCGGAGGGACTCACCCTCCTGCTGGCGGATCCCGTGGAGGTGGGTGTGTGGTAATTTGGTGTCCTTCTTGGCCGCAAAATGGTGTAGGAATCGATCGGCCAGCTCCTCGAAAGAGTGGATCGACTCAGGTTCGAGCCGGGCGAACCATTGTCGTGCCACCCCGAAGAGGGTGGTTGCGAAAAACTTGGCCATCATTCCATTGGAAAGTCGATAGACGTCGATGGCATTCTCAAACTGCAACAAATGGTCGTCTGGGTCGGAACTCCTATCATAGTGGGGAAGGTTGACCAGAACCAGATCGTGAAGACCGATTTTCTCTTCCCGAATATGACGAGCGAAGGCCCTCTGCCTTCGACCGTGATATCGATCGGAAGAGGATCCTTGCCCATCATATGGTTCCATTCTGTCGTCTGGCTGCTCAAGGTCAGCTATCTTCTGGGTTAAGTAGTAAAGCTGATTCTTCATCTGCTCGAGTTCCCCGAGGGCCGGGTCGACCCTCGAATTTCCCAGGACGGGGGCCCGATGAGAGCGCCCCAGTTCTGGGTACTGGCGATGGGGAACCCTATCGTGATGGCTTGATTCAGCCTCTTCTTCGTCCGCCCGGGATGGTCGAGAACTTGCCGCCCGGCCCGAAGTGTGGTGGGACTGAGCTATGCGGTCGGTTGGGGTCTCTGCCCGATTCGGCCCGGTTGGGGCGCGGACGACGCTTTCTTTGAGCCTCTCGAAAGCCTGCAGGTTGCATTGCCCCACGAAGTCCCTCAGCCTTTCGAGGGGAATGGTAATCATCTCCTCCGTGTTGGGCGCGGGGACGCCTGTCCCCACAGGAGGGTCGCAAGCCCGACTTCGGAGGTCGGTATGAGCTGGTGCCAGAGGGGCGTTCACTTGCGCCCGTGATGAACCCGCCAAATCCGTTTGTGCCGGTGGGAGGTTCACCATTGGTGGCAGCGGCGGAGGGAGGTTATGGACCGAATGATGGTCCTCCCTTGTCGCTGGAGTGCTTCGGACTCCAGAGGGATTCCTTCTTGTGGTTACCATTTTTCCTTCCTTGGTTGCAGCTAATTTCCCCACAGACGGCGCCAAATGATGCGGGTCGTTTCTGGGAGCTGTTTGACTCCGGTCGATTACCCTGGTCGGTTATGGAAATGGATTTGTTTGATCGGGAAGTTGGCCTGCAACAAAGGAAAACAACAACGTGAGCTAGCCGAGATGGGTCTCGGCTATGACCCTCCGATGCTTAAGTCAGCGGATCGGTTTTTAGTAATTTGAACAGAGTAAGGGCGTTGAATGTAATTAATGTCCCCCACTTACCATAAATGCAGGGATATTTATACCATGAGCAAATAAGCCCCGCTCCTGGGGGCCCACCTAGCCAAGCAGGCAGATGGGGATCGACGTGCGCACCCCGTAGGCCTGGGGGTAGGGTCATTAATGAGGCATGGGGTTAGGTGGCTTCCCCATGCCTCATCTGACGGAGCATTTAATGCCAGTAGGGATCCGTTGAACACAGCATGGCCCCGATCGACATGCGAACCGACCAGACTATTGAGGGGCAGACTTCCAGAGGAGGTTGCTATGACCAGAAGGTCGAGGAGGAGGAGAGTCGTGAAGCTGTGCGATCGATCGGTCGGAAATATGCCACGTCAAGGTTCTTACTAGACCCAAAATAATAGGGAGAAATTCTTCTATATGCCAAGTTCGGGTCTAGTCATACACCAAAAGGTTCAAATTACATTACATTATTTATTTACTTAAAAAAATGATATACAAAATATAACATAATCTCAATCATTTACTCTATATATGAGGCTCAAACATCAGGTTAATACAAAAAATTTTCTATACTCGTATAGTAGATTTATATGACTCACATCAATTCGTTAATTATAACATTGTGATACTCCAAGTTAGAGAATTTCCTAAAAACATATAGGACGCATTTGATTTGGAATTTCATTTACAAGATATTAAATTTCAATTGCGTGTGGCAGTTAAAACATTTTGTAAGTTTGTTTGATTTGACATTTTCTAAAATTTTTAAACGAAATCTCCTGACATCACCTACAAGGAGAGAGTTTGTTAAAATCCATCCAAAAAAGGAAAGTTCGATATATGCCATTTTTTTGAATATGAAATTTAAGATGTATTTCAACCTACATTTCAAGTCACAGCTTAAAATGCAAATTATAACAAATTAAGCAATCTTACATATATAAATTTTGATACAATCAACTTGAGACATCCTATAGATATCAACTGAAACACTAAAAATAGAGGATATGAGGGTTCGAACCTAGGACTTCAATGATACTAAAATTCGAATATCCACCATTGAATTATTACCCCAATAACATCTTACATATACAATTGAATGTATTGAAATGGCGCAAATAAATAAATCAAACATTTAATCCTATATTTTGACATTTTAATAGTAGGGGTGAAGAAGCAACACAATAGCATGTCATGTCAAAGTCATACTTAACACCTAATAAATCTCCAATTACTTCTCCATGGTACTCGTGATAGTAATGCACGACCTAAAAAATCGAAGTCCTGCCTACTTTTCTGAGAAAAAAACCTCTTAAGGGAAAAAAAATACCAATGAGGGAAAGAATCCCAACTTTCTCTCACTTCATTATTATTCCTTGTCTCGAATTTTCATCTTCGCGAATGAGATTTTTCGTCTTCTGAAAAATACAATTCAAAATTTATGTACAATTTTGATAATGTTGGTCAAACTTTTCTGTGATTTCATTTTATAAATTCTCAATCTTAATTCTATTGCTTAAATGAAAATGCTTCAATTTTCTAATGAGTAATGCCTAATAAAAATTTTTATTTTTCATATTTTTTGTTATATTTTATTTTTATCGTACATATCTTATAAGAGATTATTTAAACATTCATATAAAAATTCATGTTTCATTCTTTAACGAAATATGCTTCTTTTTAGTTTAGTTTTACTATTCTTCTACCAGCTTTTTAGTTGGTTCTTTTCAATCATATTTTCATCACTAATAACATAACAAATTTTGAGAAATAATTAATGAAGTAAGAGAAAATTGAGATTCTTTCCCATTTTGATATTGGATGATATGAGTAAAACAGGGATTAAAAAGTCTATGCAATTTTTAGTATTTATTAATAAAAGGGTAAAACAGATATTTAACAAAAATTTGCTCCAGCATTATTACCAGCCATTAGAATAAATGTTTATCCATATTTGTTAAAAGATAACACAACTTAGTTGTAATATACTCCCTCTATTCCATAATATTAGTCCAATATACACCAATATTTAGCAAAAATTTCTACATTTAATTAAAACTAGAAGAAAATCAATATACACCAAATGTTAATTTTTGGTAATTTTAACTTTTTTTATTCCTAAGAAAAACATTTCATTAATTGGTTGGTTATTCATGAATGCATTTATTTGTTATTGTTTTTTTGATTATTTTTCCTTAAAAAACGGTGCCATTGGTTGGCTATTATTAAATGCATTTAATGGCTTTTCAAATTTAAACCTTTATTTAGCAAACCAAAAAAAATAATGATATCCATTAGACTATGGGGTATCGAAAACTTAAAAGCAAAATAGTTTAAAATATAATGATATGGGATAAGAGTGGAAAAACATTCAACATGTTTTGATAATTCATAAATTTCAGATCAAATTAAACATAAAGATAAAATTTTAAAGTCATTTTGAACTTTTTTGTGTTATTCTTTATTTTTCTTTCTTCTGTTATATCTTTATACCTCATTGAACAATATATAAGTGAAAAGTATAAACGTAAAATAAAATGAGGTAAAAAAAAAATTAACAAAAATATGCTAGGTTAAATCTGATTTACATTATTTTATTAAGGGTAATTTTTGTTTGCCCCCTGAAATTATGAAACGTACACTTTATTAATCCATCAGACTAAGAAAATGTAATACGTTTCTTGATTCTAGCCTTTATCTTAAAAATATTCTCGAAAATATCGAGTACATATTTTTAATTTTATTTGAACTTACTAATAAAAAGTTAATTTACACTAAACTGACTATAGGATGACACAGTTGGATTTCATATTAAATAACAAGTTAATTTCATAATCTAACTTTACTCATAATAAATTATTTTTTGAAATATTTAATACGTAGGAAAAGAATTTAAAGGGTAAAGGACACTAATTGTCTCTAAAATTTGGATTTAGAATCACTTTGGTCTCTAATCTTTAAAAAGCAATGTTTTCATCCCTCAACATTGAATTTGGTTTCAATTTAGTTCGTAAACCCATTTTCTGTTTTTTTTTTTTTTGGCCGGAAAATGTTGCAAGTGACCCAAACATGTCTAAATTTGTGGTAATTTTATCAATATACAATTTATGTTTGTTTCAACTGAATTATAAATTTTAATTACGAGATTACTGATTTTTTTTAAAAATAGGTTCAAATAAATTTTAAAATCTCAAAATATTTATAAATTTTGAATTGAAACATGTAGAGATCAAAGTGACAAAATAGGGACCATTTTGAAACAATTCTAAACTGTATATTGATTGAAATACCTCTAAATTTAGGCATGTTGGGCCTTTCACACTTTTCCAATGAAAAAAATGACCGGAAAATGGGTTTAGGAACTAAACTGAATCAAATTAAAAGTTGAGTGGCAAAAACATAATTTTTTAAAGATTAAGAACCAAAGTGATTCCAAATCAAAATTTTAGGAATTGTTAGGGTCATTTGTCTGAGTTTAGATTTCCTTTCAGGTATAAACCTTCGTTAAGTTATTCAAAATTAATATAGGAGGTAGGTGAAGAATTCTCTTTTGGACATGACAACTCTCTCTAAAGAAATCGATAAAATAATTTTCCAACTTCAAAATTAGGAATGTCTCTTCATATAAGAGATTGATTTGAACGAGAAACACAAATCTTGGTGAGTTGCAACATTATATGTGAGCATTAGTGCCTATAAACACGCACCAAGGAAGAAAATTTGTAGTTTATGTAATATACCAGCGTGCTATGCACGTTATATATATGTGTGTGTGTGCGTGTGCGCGCACGCGCGCGCTCATGCGTGTGCGCGTGCGTCTTGATTGAATAATGAAATAAAAAGTTAAATCATCTGTAAAAAAAATAATGTTTATTGCAGTTTTATCCCCGATTTGATAAGTTTTTTTTTTAATTATATATTTTTTGTATTAAAAGTATTCCTATATGGATTGCCATGTTTGCTCAATCTATAACATTCTTTTTTTCTTCCATGTTCTACTACATTTAGGTTAGCTTGATTCCTCCTTGCTTAATTAGGTAGACCTGGTATATAAATATGGTTTATACAAATGAATTATTTTGGAAAAAAAAAAATTTAGAATTTCATATATGATTCATATCCAGAAAAATAGGAGACAGAAAAGTTAAAGTCCTATTCTTATCTTGAACTTATAATTTTAGAGACCATCCTTTTCCATTATTTCTTTTTTTATTTGCTCTTATAAATTAGTTATATGTCACCTTAAATGGAAAACATTTCTTTAAATTTAAATGTATCTCTAGATTTTGTTGTCAACATGTTTCTTAATGCACTTTTTACAGTCTTCTCCTCTAGTGAATTATAACGAAATATGCATCTCATAAAAAGTTGTTTTTCAAATTGGAGTCATAGACTATTGGATACTGTGTTATACAAGATATTCCTGCCTGGCGCATCATTTAGCGACTAGAATGTACGTGTATATATATACTAGTATGCAACACATGCTATGCACGGAATGAATGATATCAATCAAAAATTTAAATTAAATGTCATATTGATAATTCATATTATAATGAATTCTATGCATAATATATTTCTTAAATTATGTGGATGCAAAAGTAATTCTTTTCATCAAACTGCATAAACACTCTTGATATGAAAATGGAAAATGAGGCTTTGTTTTAGTAAAACAACAAAAATCCTCTCCACTGTTTTAGTAAAACATTAGGAAAATTGAGTAATTGCAAGTTCAATATCAAGTTTTTTTTTTTTTTTTTTTATGTTTTTTGAAGATGTGCTTGTTGGTATTGAGTCCAAATTAAAGATAAAAAAAAAAAATTCATCAGTTTTTTTTTATTGTGTGCCTTTTGAGAATGTTGTATTAAAGTTCTCTATATGAAGAATAGTTGTGTGTGTGTGTGTATATATATATGTTGTGTATGTGTGTGTGTGTGTATATATATATGTTGTGTATGTGTGTGTGTGTGTGTATATATATGTTGTGTATGTGTGTGTGTGTGTGTGTGAAAATTGGCCCTACAAAAGAGACATGCATAGGCATCACTGTTTTTCAATTGTTTACATTAGCTTTCTAAAAAGATAGGTATATTTCAATTATTTTTTCATGTGATCACCAAATATTAAATCACCACCAAAAAAAAGCAATCTTTTAATTAATTCACTAATAAGAGAATACATTAAAGCGGATGTTCTCATGAGTTTATATCTACAATTAATATTGAAAAAAAATGCATTTTTTATGTGAATTTATGTAGGTTAATTAAGACTGCATAACTTAATTTTATAGGTAGTTAAGTTGAGCTCAATGCACAGATATATATTAAATTTATAGATCAAATTGAGTTCAAGTAAGCATACTAAGTTCTATGACTATGATCGCAATATAATTATAACCTTTTTTTTAAGAACCAATTACATGGATATAAAAAAACTCAATAATTTAATATATTTATATGGTTAATCAGACTCGAGCACTCACCATTTTTTGATTGACTTTATGGAAATAATAGATTAATGTATATATATATATATATATAGAGAGAGAGAGAGAGAGAGAGAGCAAGTAGGAAATAAATACTTTGAATGACTTAATTAAACTTATATGAATTTAAAATTTCAAATTCATCCCAACATAAAACGTTTCAAACAATTAAATTGAATGAGCATATTAACATAAGCTTTACATACGTAACTGAATTATCATCTGAAATATTGAAGGTCTTGAATGTAAAGAAATGATTTGAGAGTAAATAGAGAAGATTTTCGAATGACTTTATATTAAAGAAATTTCGAGTCCAACACAATAGTTCGAATGATAATTAAAAATATCATGAGTTCTATAAATAATATATGATTACAGCTTTTGTAGAATTTTATTTATATATAATTATTATTCTTATGCATTAATAGTACTGGATTTATATTGATAAATTAAAAACACTAATCGCACAATGATGAGTGCAAATGTAATAGATTCAGAGCAAGTAACCAGGGCTCCAACAAGAGGATTAACAGTGCAAACATAATCTGCACATTCACTCTTTTTGTACATCACAAATGTACCCAAAAAATAGGAAATAGTAACGAAAAAACCAAATCACTGTATAGGAAAAAAAAATAGGAAACATCGAAAGGAAAAAAAATAGACAACATAAAAATAGCTTGGAAAGTTACCTTAAAAGGAACTAACAGGCATAGCTGCGAAAAATAGAAAACGTAAAAATGACTTGAAGTTACCCACAGTTCTTTTTAATATCTTTAAAATTCTAATTTAATACCATTTCTATACTATTATATCTTTTGAAGATATATTTGATGTTATTGTAGTCTAAAAGGTAAAGAAACAAATCATCAAGTTTTTTTGTTTTTTTTATATCTATCGAAGATATGCTTGTTGGTATTGTAGTCCAAAAGGTAAACAATTGTGTGCCTTTTCAAATTATTGTAATCAATAATTTTTTTTTGATTGTGTGCCTTTTGAAAATATTGTATTAAATTAAATGTCATAATAATTTCGTTGTGCCTTTTCCAAAAAGTAAAAAAGAAAAGTCATTAGGTTTTTTTTTTTTATTGTGCGCCTTTTGAGAATGTTGTATTAAATTCAATATCATAATAATTACATTGAAAATATATTTTTTTGTTTTAAAAAAATTCAAAATTTTAGCAAATTATAATTTGATCAAAATTGAAGGAATTTGAGTCGAATATTTTTTTCAAATATATGATAGTATGAATATAGATTGGCAACTGACCAGGGCATCAAAATATAACTTTTATGAGAATGTTTAACTATATTTCAACCAAGGAAGCATTTGATGACCTCAAGTGCAATATTTAAGCATATTTTAGTCAATCAATTAAAGATGATAGAGTAAATCGGAATATTTCAATTCAAGCGTTAGATTTAGTAATTTCAAAGTTCAAGTCCACTTGACTCTTGGCATAGTAAGTCCGCCGAATATATTATAGTGTTTTTTTGGGGGCAGTTCATACGCTCATTATAAATTATGTAATTATTTCTATTTTATGAGTTTAAAATATCATTACAATCAATTGAAACATACTTAATTGTTTATATATATATATATATCATTACTTAATTGTTTATATATATATAATTATCTACAAAAATTTAAAATTAAAAATCAAAAAGTATGTCTCCCTTAAACAAAATCCATTTATGACGCGTACTAACATACATGAATAAAAATATTTGTAAGTCGATTAAGCTCGGAAGAAAATTTCATAGTATAGTAACAACGAAACTATTATTAATGAAATATTAAAATACAATAAAATAAAATTTTATATAATTTGATGAAAAATTAAATCCAAAATCTTATAATTTTGGACGTCTATTTTACCAACTAAATTGGGTTTCATTGCCAATTGAAAAATAAACTTGAAGATCACAAAATCACCCCAAATCGTAAGATATTTTTAATATATATACAACGGCATTTGGAATATGCTACTCTATGAAAAAGCAATTCAATTCCATTTGTAATTTGTAATTACTAATAATAATAAAAAAGAAAAAAAAAAACAAAAGAAAGTAATGAAATGGCATGGGACCACGAGTGGGCCCTAGTGGCAGAGAAAGTGTTACTCATACAAAGCACATGGTACAATATTCTGGTGCACAGACACCCGTTTCCAAAAAGACGCAAAAACCTAAATTCCAAATTCGCCCAAAAGACGCTTGAATCATTAGGTACTGTTACTGTACGTTCTAAGGCAGCTTTGCTCTTTTCTTACCAAAATATACATTTAAAAATATTATACATATATATATATATAGAGTGAGAAAGAGAGTAGGGGATAGAGGGATAACCACAAACTCCTCTGTAGAGAGAGAGAGTAAGAGAGATCTAGCGAGAGTAAGAGAGAGACAGAGAGGGTGGTGTATGTGTGAAGATGGATAGAGCCCTGGGCAACAGCGAGTCCAGTTCCATAACTAACAATAGCAGCAGTAGTAGCAGTAGCAATAGAGATATGTTCCTCAAACAAGTCAGCAAAAATTCTCACAAGATTGCTAAGCCCATCCGAAAGCCTCTCGCTCCTCCTCCCTCCGCCGTCGCGGCGGCGCCTTCTACAATCCCTCTTCTTGACCCGAATCCGCACAATCCTGGCCCGACCCAGCCCCAATCGCAGCAGCCGCCGGTCTACAACATCAACAAGAACGACTTCCGTGACGTCGTTCAGAAGCTCACGGGCTCTCCGGCCCACGAGCGCTTCCCGACGCCTCCGCCGCCGGTGACCCACACCAGGCCGCCGAGTTCCCGCCTCCAGAGGATCCGGCCGCCGCCCCTCGCCCAGATTACCAACCGCCCCCCTCAACTCAACCAGCTCCTCCCTCGCCCACCGAACGACGCCGGTCAACCTGGGCCAGCGGCGGCGCAGCCGCCCTTTCACCCGCTCCCGCCGCTGCCGTCGGTTCACCCCGCAGCGGAATCCCCGATCTCCGCCTATATGCGGTTCCTCCAGAGCTCCGCCCTCTCCGCCGCCGGACCTTCACCTCTGTTCAATGGGGTCCCTTCGCAAAACGAGTTCGGTCAACGGGCACCCTTCCCGCCGATGCCTCCGCCGCCGGCGGAGTCGCCGATCTCTGCTTACATGCGCTTCCTCCAGAGTTCCGCCTACTCATCCTCTCCGCGGGGCAACGGCGTAGCACCACAGCCGCCGCCCCCGCCGTCGCAGCCTTCACTTGCCCCGCCACAGCAGCCGCCGCCGCCATCTTCCTCTGCTTTTCCGTCGCCTTTCCCCGTGCTACCCCTCTCACCGCTGCCATTTGGTTGCATCCCATCACCGAGGTCACCGTATGGTATGATGTCACCGAGTTTCTTGTTTTCGCCAACGGGTCAATTGGGGCTACCACAGCTACCCCTTTCGCCGACTCTGCCTGTTCCAAGCCCTAGATGGAAGGGCATGTAAGGAATTTCACATAAGCATCACAAAAAGGTAAGTTCTTTTGGGGTTTCATCTACATTTCTTTTATTTCATATTATTAGATTATTATTATAGTGGTGAAAACTGTAATTTGCACATGTACATGGTTTTTGGAAGATTATAGTGAAAAAACAAAGTGAGCAGTGTATTATAGTGAAAACAAGAGACGTAGGGGCAGGGCTGGTTTGTTAGTTTTTGTTGTTTCTGTACATGAATGAATGGTGAACCAAGTCAAGGAAGAACCTTTAGTTGCTTTTTCTTCTTCCCTAGACTACATACAAGGTACATGTTTTTTAAATTTATTGGATGTTGTATTAGTTTTATTCGATTCGTTTTATGGGTTTCTTTTCTCGATATTAAGATTTTAGCCTCTCAAATTCTATAAGACTTTCTCATTCTTTATACATACTTATATAATGCATTTGCTTCTGTATATACACAGTTGAGTCAAACTTATGAAGTTAGGAGGCCGATGGTACCTATTTGTCGAGACAAGAGGTTTTCGGTCTTGGTTGTGTGTTTTCATGTAGTGCTTTGTATGCTAGTCTTTTAGGATTGACAAGAGAATGTTCAAGATACAACATTTTGAATTCAAGGGGTGGATTAGAGCGCCAAGTGCATGAAAATTTTTAATTTGTTCTTCTTTTTTGTCATAAATACGTACTTGATCATGGTCGGAAAAAGTTTAAATTATAAACGATATCCTTTATAATATTGCACAATTTCCTACATCTGGCAGTGGGATAATTGATTCTTTGTCTAGGTATGTCGTACATCCGGTGAACTAATAAATTGATGTTTTATAACTTATGCCGTCACTGTCTGAATGTGTACACGAATTTGTTTTGTACATGTTTAAATCTCCCGCTGATAAGTTTCATCCATCCATAAAGAGATGAGCATCTATACATCTTTGTGTAGCATATGTGGGCTGGGATATACTTGAAGTGTACATAAGAGGAAGTTGGAATGAAAGGAAAGTAGCAAGGCAGGTCAACTTCAGTGTAATATGATTATGAAAATCCTGAGTCCATGCCTTTTTTGCTTACAATGAATTACATAATTTAATGAAAAGATACATTTGGTATGTTTTTGAAATCCATTTTTTGACTCATTCTTGAACCTAAGGCAGTGTTTGGCATGCAAGAATCGACACGCATTTGGATTCTCCCGCCTTTTGTGCGATTTAAAATTTTTAAGTCTCATTTGCCTTGATATTCATTTAAATCATTTCCATATTGATTTAGTTTTGAAAAATTTGGCCGAATCTGGTGCAATTTGTCACCGGGATGCGGGTGTTTTTACGTATTTGATTGTGGGTGCTTTGAAGAATATATGTTCTCACAATAGTGGCGATTTTCAAAGTGTTTTCAGGAATAATAGGTGAAGCAAGTTTGTATGTGTAGCTATGCTATTTCTTTTGTGCTATGACTATGCATCACCTTATGTGCTCCACAGTTGACGGCTTTGATTTTGTTGCAGACATCTTGATACTCTGTTATTTACAAAACAAAACTCCCTTGAGGTTTGATCCGTTTTAGTAAAACAACTTATGGTACGAAAATTACAGATATGCCCCTTACCGTTTGGTTATGTATTACAAACTCTGCCCATTGTTGGGGGGTTTTTGTAATAAAGGAACCTAATATTAGAGCGCCATTGTAATTTTTTGTGAGTAGGGGTTTTATGAAAACATGCCTGACCTCGGGGGTTTTCGTAATTAACCCAAAAACTAATCCTCGGGGGTGTTATTGAGTGACTGAGAATCCAGCATGATTCGGGGTGGTTGTTGGATTGTTTAGACTGACTCTTATCTTTCAAATGAGGGCATCTTCAATTCTTGGAGTTGACATATCTTGTGCGTGCTAAATGGAAGAGTCCTAAGGGTGTCTGTGTGTGGATGCTTTTAGTCCACTGATTGATGAGTTTGAATGTAATCACCAATCAGCGTAATGCTAAAAATATCTGAGAATGCACCAGGCGTCGGCCTCAAACGTGCATTCAATGGTTGTGATTTGCTACAGATTCCTCATGTTGTTTTGCTAAATTACCATGCGCACCCTCAATTATGGGCATAATTAAAAAAAAAAAAAACCACTGAAGGTATAAGGGTCATTCCATTTTGAGAAACAATTCATTCCCCGCTTGTCGGGGGTATTTTCAAAAATTTGTTATAGTTGACTAACAGTGACTTTTAATCATCTAACGGTAGGTGTAAAGTGTTTGATGAAACATAACATTTGAGTAATTGTAATTTTTCAAATGTTGGGGTGTTTTTTGTAATTAGATTATACTTCAATGATAGTTTTGGTAATTCACCTTTGTTTTATTTGATGAAACATATGTGAACATATGATGTGGCTAAATCATATCCGTTTGGTGCATATATAAGATCCATTAACTAATCTATTGAAGAATTTTCCCGACACGGGTCATCATTTGCGCACTTTGATGTTTGCTTTCTTGATCGAGAATTGAATTCCCGAAAAAAAAAAAAAGTGAAGTGAGAGAAAAGGTGCAATTGCTAACAAGAAAATTATGGTGATTTTAAATTATGTTTAATTTTGACACAAAGATATGGACAAAATATAACGTTGTTATTATTCAGTTACGGTAGCTTCCAAATCAGTTAGGTTAATATTTAACAAAATGTGTTAGAACTTAAAAGTGGTATATGATGGCTGTTGATATGATGAAATTAGTATTATTATGGTTTCATTCTATTTTTAGTCTCTGACTTTTGACCCTTCGCCAATTTTGGTCCTTTACGTTTTGACGTTTCCAATTTTGATCTCTAACGTTATAATTTGTTACCCAATTTGGTCCTTCCGTTAGTTTTTTTCGTTAAGAAACCTAATTTTATGTACAATTTGTCCCCTTAAAAATAGAAAATACTAAAAAGCTCCCCAAATAAAAAAAAGAACCAAAAAACCCCCTTTGAAATATTATTCACAACAAAATAAATTTTGTAAGTGATGGAAATTAAACTCAGGTTGATGAGAAGAAAAATTTATCCACATATTGAAAAAAAAATAATTATTGTTTTACATACTTATAAATAAATTAATTTTTTTAATATATACTTACAAAAATTAATTTTGCCCCTTTATATTATAAAATAATTTATTTTATTATTTTATCGATATATTAAAAAATTGAACTTAAACAATGTCAAAGAGTATACTATTATGCATAGCACACTTTGGAACATAAATTGAGTGTGGTTGAATGGTTGATCATCACTTACAAAATTTATTTTGTTGTGAGTAATATTTCAAAATGGGGTTTTTAGCTCTTTTTTTAATTTTGGGGGGTTATTTTTAAGGGGGCAAATTGTAAATAAAATTAGGGGTTTTAAAGGAAAAAAAATAACGGAATGACCAAATTGGGGTAACAGATTGTAACGTTAGGGACCAAATTTGAAATATCAAAACCTGAAGGACCAAAATTGGCGAAGGGTCAAGTGTTAGGGACTAAAAATGGAATTAACCCTATTATTATCTTTTTTAAAACATGAAGAAAGATAGTGTTGCCAATTATGCTTAGTCGAATAATTTTAATACACAAGAATTCAAACATATGTTATTGTAGGTTTCATGAACTTGTCAAGAGCTTGACGATTTGGTATGAAATGTATGCAACGATTTTAAAATCATTTCGTTTTATAAAATGCACAGCAGTTTCAACTATTATATGGACTTTTAATTCAACATTATTGCAATTTTGTTGACTACTAATGCTTATGTGATGCGAAATATACGGCCAAATTTAAAAATCAGTAGGGTGTGCTCGAGTATGCCTGTCGAGAACCCATGCTTGTTCATGTCACTTGTAAAAGTTGGGAGAATCAAAAGTGCAATTCTCAATCAAGAATCGATCATAAAGCAAGAGATTGAAACTTTCAATTTTCAATAAAAGCATATGTCATCGATGGATCCTACTCGCAATTTCTTTGGGGTGCGAATGAATCAAATCGGGTGAAGTAAAAAATTGATCAAATTTAATTTGAATTTTTTTTATTAAATTTGAAATCTTGTTCAGAGTTTGAGCTATCTAATAATCTTGCGAATATATTAGTATTTTAAAATTAATTGAGTCAAATTTAAAATTATATTGAAACAAAAATGTATTCAAGTGTGATTCGTTACGCTTAACGAATCAAGCTCACAAGAACTTTTCAAAATCGATCCCAAACTAAGCATCTAGTGAGTTAATTCATTTTTCAGTCTCTCTCTCTCCTGCCAAATATAGTTTCACAAATCCTTCATCAACAAATATATCACAAACCATTAATATTAGATACTATTTCTATCGTGCAAGCATCATATTATTTATACTTTTTTTTTTCCGACATAAAACTGCATAACTTTCCATGTTTTCTTGTGAAGTTTCATCTAGAAATCAAGAAATGGCAAACTGAGATATTTCACGGAAAAATTAAGGAATTAAAATAATCCAATTATGAGATGAGCGAATGGAACAATTTTATGTGAAGCTACGATTCATTAATCATAAGTGATCTCCTAGACGAGACCTGACCCAAACTAACGGGTTAAAAAAAGTAAAACCTAAATTAGATAAAACAAAAAGAATAACTTGCAAATTAAAACTGCCGTAGTGGTGACGTGAGAACTCCACTTTTAATATCCTCATTGTTTTCCTTCTTCAGGCTTGGGGGTTTCTTTGGGAGCTTCTTTGGGAGCTTCTTTAGGAGCTTCTTTGATTTCATCACCTCCTTCTTCCTACACCAAAGCATCCAAATCATAAAGGTAAGTTGTGGTTCTAGCGTAACTGTCCCAAAAATAGCTACATTTCCAATTGAGTTATAGACCATTGGACGAGAATATGATGAAGTAACAAAGTGAAGTACTGATGTGATGCGTATGATGTAGTGATAAGCAACTCAACCCAATCAGGTGTGTGCCTACTCAGGTGGTGTGACAAGAGCCATATATTGAAATAAACAGTCGTATGATTGAATGGAATGTTCGTGACATTTAGAGGGATGAATTCAAAACTATTCAATACCTGCATGTCAGAAGTCCACAGAGTGAGGTTGTCACGAAGAAGTTGCATTATCAAGGTGCTATCTTTGTAGGACTCCTCTCCTAGGGTATCCAACTCAGCAATCGCTTCATCAAATGCCTGGACAAGAAAACAAATCAATGATATTGAGCTTGCACACCCAAATGCGTGCAGAATAACCAGATCGCGACAAGACAAATCTTGGAATTTTCTTGAATTGGAAGGATTAAAATAAAACTAAAGCTACAATGGGGTTTGCATGTATGTTGAAATATATACCTGTTTTGCAAGATTACAAGCGCGATCAGGGGAGTTCAAAATTTCATAGTAGAAGACAGAGAAGTTCAAAGCCAATCCAAGTCGGATTGGGTGAGTTGGGGCAAGCTCTGCATTAGCAATATCCTGCATAGATAACATAAGGCGTAGATTCTTCAGTAAGATAAGGTTAAACATACAACTATAATATCTCTCTGTGAAAAAACTTGGTTGCAGGGGCACTCTTTGAAAATGTTACAGTACATAACAACTAAGGTAAGAAACAACTATCGTTAATGAACCAACTACAGTGAGAAACATCAGCATCAAGAACCTAAAGGAGCAAATAAAAATTTCCTTTTTAAGCAAAAATGCTTCAGTATCCTGTGGAATCCCATCCACCATCAACATATGTATAACCAAGCAATTTTACTGTATTAGTAACCAGTTTCCGAATTGACAAAATTCTTTTGCTCCCAAACAAATCAGCACACTGAAAATGGTTAGGCCCTGAAGAAACTAAGGAGAAGTTCGTAAAAACTATACATTAAGGATTGTGTGTGGCATTGAAACATAAGCGCGTTTGGTATTCAGTAAACTAAATTGACCATCTTTGCAATGGGTGCATACAAAATTTGGTTTTATACCACCTGTCAAACCATTGATACCAAATAAGTAAGAAACTAGCAATATCATGGCCTCTTGCATTGCGCAGTTAGAATAAATTGCTGCACTCAACAATATGAACCAACTCATATGTTAGAACCTCAAAATAAAACACAATCTTGAGATGGTAGGGCTGAGTAAGTTTATGGTTCCTACACCCAACTATGTTTGCAAATTTTCACGAACTTCCAACTGAGTTGAATCGATGCTCTTTTTCGTAAGATGAAGGTCCATAATCCGCACAATAAGTTTTTAGTATTAAATAGCCCATCAACCGACACACGATATGAACAATACAGTACAGTATGCAGGGAATACGCCTACAAATTCAATTGTAACCTGTTATTATGCTAAACACATAACATATATAGCATTTACTAATTTCGAGTTAATTAATTGTGCTCACATTATCTGCTTCATGATTCGGGTATCGTTGCCCACTAAATAAAGTACCAATCATATGACCATATAACCGACAACTATAAACACATCAATAATAGTGTTGGTCAATGTTCACATGATCAAACTTGTTTATGAAAGTACTATGGTGATCAACCATATTAGTACACTTAAATCGCATAAAATAGACCAATGTGAGAATTTGTTTTTTAATTACGGTCATCAATACATTGCTAAACTCTATGACGGTGCGATTATTTCTTTGATGCATCAAATGCACAATTTTTCGCGAAAGACAAATATAGAATGAATTGGCGTGAACAATAAGACCCAAAAATCCAAGCCCACAAAATCAGCATTTCAAATTATAAAATGAAACTGGAAAAAAGAAAACAGAGGAGGATACAAAGCATTTACCTGAGCCGATTTATAGGCGGTGAGGGTGCTCTCGGCAGCCTCTTTCCTCTCGGCACCGGTCTTGAACTCGGCGAGGTACCTATGATAATCTCCCTTCATTTTGAGGTAGAAGACCTTGGAATCGCCGGCGGACGAGGAGGGGATGAGGCGCTGGTCGAGCAGCTTGAGGATGCCGTCACAGATGCTAGAGAGCTCGGTCTCGATCTTGGATCTGTAGCCCTTGATGGCGGCGACGTGGTCCTCGTTCCCCCTCGACTCCTCCTTCTGCTCGATGGAGGATATGATCCGCCAGGAGGCCCGCCTGGCGCCGATGACGTTCTTGTATGCGACGGAGAGCAGGTTCCGCTCCTCCACCGAGAGCTCCTCCTTCTCCGGCAGCGAAGATGAGACCTTCTCCATGAACTCCACCATCTCTTCGTACCTCTCCGCCTGCTCGGCCAGCTTCGCCATGTAGACGTTCTCCTCACGCGCCGCCGCCGCCATGATTGGGAAACTTTGTTCACTCGATGGATCTATGTGGTGGGAAAAATGAAGGGGAGGGGGAGAGAGAGAGGGGAGAAGAGAATGTGGGAGATGGGATTTCAAACTATAAATCGGAAATGGAGTGATGAAAATGAGAGGAAGAGAGGGGATTAAGGAGATTCTTGTGCTGGCATTTGGAAGCCGTTGATGGCTATGCGCATGCGGCCTTTTTCTGTAAATAAGTGATTTGAGGAGGACTTTTTTCCAATTTCCAAACTTATTTTCAATTTTATTCATCATTATCAATTATCAAATATAGGATTATTTTCAATTTCATGGATATGATAACTACTCTCCCTATTTTATATTATTAGTCGTTTGGGCTTTTTATTTTTGTTTCAAATTATAAGTCATTTTATTAAAAAAAAAAAGTACTTCATGTATGTTTGCTAAATTTACCCTCAAAATAAATGTTACTTACTCAAATTGTTTGAAATTTTTTAATCGGTCAATAATAGGGGAAAACTAATCAAGTGGTAGAAACTATAACAATTGGATTTTTCTAAATATGTGTGTAACAACTTAGACAACTAAGAATACAAAACAAAGGTAGTATTTACATAATCATAATTCGAGTATTTGGTTTGATGTGGTCCGGATCTAGTTCGAGTGGATGGCTAAGGAAGCATGGATCTTGTCTAGCGGAATAGGGGTACGAAGTCTCAACTTGTTACCACGAACGCACGTAAGTTAGCGGGAAGTGTCTTTGGTGAAAATCCTCCAACACTCAAGTTATGGTATTCATTGAGCGGAGTGATCAGGGTGACATATTAATGATTCAAAAGAATATATATCACACCTGATATTGTTGAATGAGGGGGCATTTATAGCTATCAATTGGTAAAAACTCCTAGATTTAGAGCTAGCCTCAATTTCCCTAAGGTTGAGGTGCCTTGTCTTTTAGTGTCATCCAAATCGGTCGAATGCCAAACTAGATGTTGTACTCGCATACGACTATGTGTGGACTAGTAGTACGAAAACAATTATTCAAGATAGTGCAATATTAGACCTAGGGATGCAACAAGTTGAGTCGAGCCGAGTTTTGACCTTTTACAGGTTCAAGCTCGAATCAAATAGACAAGCCAGGAAAAGAGGCTCGAGCTCGACTCGACTAGTTTGGCACGAATTTATGAATATATTATAAGCTTGAGAGCTTTCTGAGTAGGGTTGGTAGCTACATTCAGTCTTCAGGACCCCATAAGAGAAAGCTATATGCTTTGGAAGAAGTTTGTACACTTTGGGAAAGGATTTTAATTGATAAAAAAGAGGAATCTATTTCAACATATATGTCCTTAGGCATAGCCATTCATAACATAAAAATCACACTTGAAAAGGGTGGGCAATTAGTTAAAGCAATGAGTGTTGTAACGGTAAAGCGCTAGCACCCAACCTATACAAGGGATTGCTTGTTATTACCCTTCTGTCTGATTGTTGTAGCAGAACTGATTGCAAAAGATGGAAAATCAACCACATGACAATTACCTTCTAAGAATGTCCGTTTGATATCCAAAAATTGTTGAACAATAGTCCAACAGGCGGGGACCAGGAACCAACCCTTTGTATAGGTTGGGTGCTAGCGTTTTATATTATACCAATAATCTGTACTATATATAAAGTATTAGGCCCATCTAATAACTATCTTTGATGTCTTGGTTTGCCATTTTTTTTGCTTTTCTCTCTCTCTCTTCTTTTCAACGTGATATATTATTTCTTTTTCTTTTATTCTCCCACTCTTCTCTCATATGTTTATCTTCAATGTTCACTTTACTTATTATTTTATTTTTTTCAATAATAAACTCAATTTAATTTTCAATATTTTTTCTTATGTTTTTCACAATATATAAATTTAATTTTCAATCATTTTTTTTTGCTTTTCATAATATACAAAATTATAAATTTATTAAACATGTGATTAAATTATATTTTATTTTTATTTTGCACACGCATATAATATGCCACACCCGCTAATATAGTGTATTAATGTTGGGCTTTTCCTTTATTAGTCAAGTTGATCGAGGTCGGACCATTGGAATACAATCTAGAGGACCTGGTCAAATGGTAGAAGAATCTATGGGTGTGTATTGAGCTTATCTTAAAAAATTTATAATTATTTTATTGTGTTCAATTTGCAAACTCGAGTTCGAGCTTGGGCTCTAGTTTTAAAATTATTATATTATTTATAGTTATACAAAAATAAAAATAAATATGAGAGAAAAAGGAAAGAAAACTCGTGCGTCTACAAACAAAAATTATCTATTGTTAGGTAGGAGTGAGAAAAGTTTAACATGAGGTATCCCTTTTTATTAGAGTACTTATAATCTAATCTACAGGTTACACTTACCAGATACCTATTATATAGATTCTAGTTACTTGCTACGTATTATTTACTCACAAGCTAGATTTTGGTAACACGTGCTAGGTGCGTTATGCCAACTTCATCCTATCCATGCATCATTTGATATTAATTAATATTAAAATACCTTTTAATTACTTGATATATATATATATATATGATTACTTATGGATTATTAAAATTAATTTATATGAATTTTAAACCATTCCTCATTATAGGAGCACAAAGTAGTAATTTATATAAAAAGTTTAAATTAAAAATCAATATACTTTATGCAGAAAATTAGAAAAATCAATATTATGTTTATAATTACAGTAGTTAAATAAAAATATTGTGTAATACATCAAATAATACATAATATTTAATATAAATGTGCATATATCTTTAAACTTAAGTATAAATTACTTGCATTGTAATTCGAATTAGATCTATCATTATACATTTTTTTTTTCTTTTTCTGGTGGGGTGAAAATGAAAAAGGGAATTCTCTCGTGCTCAAGTGTTGGGATTCTATTTGTATCCCCAAAGGAGATGGAGGACTTGGATTTAGAAGAATGAGAGATTTTAATAAAGCTCTTTTGGCAAAATGTGCATGGCAACTTGCTTGTGGAGAAAGTAGGCTTTGGATTCAGTTGATCAAAGAAAAATATCTTAAACAACAAACTTTCCTCTCAGTTTCCACAAAAAAACCAAACTCTTCATGGTTTTGGAAAGATCTAATATGCTGCCAAGAACTCATTCAAAAAGGTGCATGTTTTTCCATTCAAATTAATTCGGATGTAAATGTTTGGAAGGAGCCTTGGATCCCGTCTCTACCAGATTTCTGCGCGAAACCTAAAGATGCAGACCAGTCCCTTTTTTCACAAAGTTATCTTGTCAAAGACCTCATGCTTCAAGGTGCTAGTGAGTGGAATGCTGAAAAACTTAGTGAACTGTTTGATCAAGAAACAATCACAGCAATTCAGAAGATTCATATCTCACCCTCAATGGAGCCTAAAAAGCTCCTGTGGATTCCCTCCAAGTCAGGGAAGTTTTCTGTTAAATCTGCCTTTCTTTGGGATAACCAGATTCGTTTCTCTCTTAATTCAACAAATAGTTTTGACAATTGGAACAAAATCTGGAATGCAAAACTTCATGATCGCCATAAGCTTTTTCTTTGGAAAATTGCTTGGAATATCCTTCCAACTAGGGGAAAATTAAAAGAGTTTCTAAACTTGTACAATATTGATTGTCCTTTGTGTGGTATTGAAGAAGAAACTTTGGACCATCTTTTCTTACGATGTCATTTTGCAGAACTAATTTGGTTCACATCTAAATGGAGTTTCAATCTTACCCCATTTAGAAATGAACCAATCAAAAGATGGATCCAAATTATTCTTCTCAATGAAGGGAAACTTTTTTCTTCTGACTCTATTAAAGATGAATTTCTTATTTTTTCTGTTGTTGCTATGGAAGCCATTTGGCATTTGAGAAATAGTATCACTCATAATTGTCATTCTCTTAATTTGCAGACTCTTGCTAAGCAGATTGAAAAAAGGGCAAAGGAACACTTTCAAGCCCAACTTAAAAAGAACATGACAGTGAAAAAGGGTGGTGATGGAACTAAATGGCAAAAACCAAAAGTTGGATGGATCAAGATTAACACAGATGCCACTTTTGTTGATGGAGTAAGTTGCATTGCTTTCATTGTTAGGAATGAGAATGGGTCTGTACTTCTTGCCTACACAAGCAAAATCATCTCTCATGATCCACTTTCAGCTGAAACATTTGCATTAAGAGAAGCATGCAAACTCATGGCAGAGAAAAAGCAGAAACAAGTCATTTTCGAAATCGATTCTCTTCAAGCTTGGATGATGATAGTAGAACAGAGATGTCAGCCTACTTGGACAAACCAAACACTTATTGAAGACATCAAAAAATATTGGAATTGTTGGCCAAAGTGGAAATTCAAACATATAAGTAGAAATGCAAATTGTGCTGCCCATAATTTAGCAAAATGGGGCAGATCTTTTGGGTGGTCATCTTTTGTCCCTCTTAATATTTTGCCTGTAACTATTTTCTGTGATGAGGGTTATCCTATCACTGACATTTGCTCTTTTAATTTGCAATGAATTATTTTTATTTATCTATCATTATACATTATATACAATATTTTATACCTAATCAACCCGGTTATATATATTTTTACACAAACGAATAATCATGAAATATAAAGTAGAAATCTAATAAGATTTAAAGTGGTGTATCCATTATATTGCTACTTTAGATGTATAATTAAATTTAAATTAATATCCAAAATTGTAATGCATATCGTATTTATAAACTTTAATGATACTTACTTTATCTTGTGAATTAAAGCCAATTTTTTCAATATTCTATATCAATATTGGTCAGTAATTAATTTATGTTGAAATAATAAAATTATAAATTGAAATTCCTCAACCCCCATAAATCAATAGTTAGTACAATATTTGAATCATACGACTAATCGTGCATAAAGAATGCTGAGGATTCTACTAATCTTAATTTTGCCTTTGTGAAATAGCTTTTGACTTATTTGTTTGTATAAAATTGATGGTAATATGTTAAAAAAATAACTTATTAACCTTTTCTTTTAATAAAATAATATAATGTACAAAAGATATAATTGTCTTCTTGCAAGTAATTTGTTTGGCATAATAATAAAGGTGAATTACAGTCCATACCTGAGGTTTAGTGTATTTACAAATACCCCCATGTTTGAGAAATTACCATTGCACATTTTTCTTTTTTAAATTTTCATTTATTTTTTAAGTAAAGAGTAATTTTATTTTTAAATTTACTTTTTTAATTCATCATAGATCTAATAAATATGATTTCTATAATCAAAAAAATAGTATAAATAATAAAAATATTTAAAAAAGATATATAATTCACATATAATTAACAAAAAAATAATTTTGTACCATTAGAATTTAACTATTTAATCAGATTATATTTATTTTTATTTTGTATATGCATCGAGTCTGCTTGATATGATAGTTTATATGAATTTATTACCTCATTTTCATTAATAATTTACTTATTATTTTATAAAACTTCATCATATTTGAGAAAGTGATCTTTTTTCATATACCCGAAGTAAAATCTTGAAAAAGATAAATTATGAACACAAGCTAATTCGCACGTCTTCATTAAATTTCCATGACCAAGGAATAGCTTTAATGAAAAGAGTTGAATGCATTATAGGTCCTGTTTGGATGAATTTAAAAAAAAATATTTCTCGAATGGTGTTTTTTATAGTAAATTTTTTGTTTAAATTAAATAATTTTATATTTGGATACAATAATTACAAGTGTTTTAAAATGTATTTTTATTTGAAATTGCTATGGAATAGCTTCTAAAGAAAAAACCAATCGAATAAAAAGTGCTTTGAAATATTTTTTATTTTCATGAGTTCTACTTTTTTAAAACAGTCTATCCAAATACATTTTTTTACTATTAAGTGCTTGTTTTCTAAAAACATCCATCTAGAAGGGGTTTATAGTGACTTTTTTTTAATTATTATTATTATTATTATTATTCGTTACATTTTATGGATATACATCAGATATATTTATTCTACATCATATACTTATTTTTAAAAAATCGAATATACTTAATATAAAATGCAATTAAAGTAAAATACAAAATAGAATAAAGGATTTGAACCGATTGTTATCTATACATTTTTTTTTGAGTCATCTATATCAGTATGCTGAGTGGAGGCTTTTCATTTAGTGTGTTAAAATGTGTTATCCATAGAGTATGCTTACTAAAGTAAATGCAATTATAAGAATCTTACATATTTTCTCTATTCTCTCTCATATTTCAACATTTTTTTCTTCATCTCTCTTCTCTCTCATTTCTCACATTCCTCTTTTCTTCCTTTTTTTTTTCTATTTATTTATTTTTTTAAATGCCTAATTTAATCTTACTTTAATTTAGCTTTTTGTTTTTTTGGTAAAGAAACATCAATTTTATTCTATTAGAATTAAACAATTGATTAGATTATGTCAAAGTTTTAGTTTCCACACGTGCATCGAATATTCCCGATAAGCTTGTACCCATAATTTCGTATTATTATATTATTTGTAACTGTAATGAATTCTGAGAACTAATTTCATTTCTCGTTCTCTAACGGCATAAATAGTCTTGCTTTTCATTTTAACGGCTATATGTGTATGAAATTCAAATTAACGCCCTATAAATACACGCACACTTAATCTCTTCATTTGTATTTGATCCCGTGTTACTCAGTATTTTTCTAGTTCATCTTCGTAAACTGGGTTCTCAATTTTTTTATTGGTTCCTAATCGATGATTTATTGCAGAGGCTGAATGTGAAACTTGAATTGAATTTGAATTTTGTTGGCTCTGGTTCCAGTTTTGATGGGTAAAACGGTAACACATTTCGGGAAGAGAACGTAAATATTTTTCGTAAGTGATTTTTCTACTTCGTTTCCTGCATTTTAATATGTACTGTTTTTCTTTCCGGACATTGAATTTAATGTTTTATTTTGTTTTGAACCGCGGTTCTGTCTGTTCTAATAGTTTACCATCAGGGTTTTAGTTTATGTTTGGCCTAGAATTGATTTTTTTCTGCTGTTGGGTTTGGTTTTCTTGATGTTTGAACTCAATTGATTCGTTGATAGGGTGGACTTTGTATGTTAAATGTTCATTTGTTGTGTGGCTTCATTTCATGCATCACTTTAGTTACAATAATTCTGACTCCGGTGAATTGCTTAGTTTTTTGTTTGTCTACTAGTACTTAATCATTTGTGTTGATTGTATATTTGATTCTTGAGTGTTTTTGTAGACAAGATCACTGATTGTTGGCGTGTGTAATTATATGAAAACTTATTGTTTTCTTTCGGTATTTTTTATTCTTGTTTATTTTCTACTTGTTAATATACACTGTTTTATTTATTTATTTTTCTTTGGGTATTTTAGTTTAATGCTCTGTTCCCTATTTGATATTTTGTTTTGTATTTCGAAATATTTTAGTTTCAACTTTCTTGATATTTGATCTGAAATGGATTTTCTACTGTTCGGTTAGTTTTCTTAGTATTTTGATTTCTATTGATTTGATTTAATTTACTGTGGATGTTGAATTCAAGAATATGCATCGGTACTTTCATTTTTGTTGATATATATATATGTATATTATATATGTATATATATATTTGTTATGCTATTCCACCTCAACTTTTAGGGGTGGCATCTTCATTTCCTCTGTAGCTGGATAGTAATTTCATAGGTCCTCTGAAGTTGTTGGCGAGAGATTCTGGTACTTTAGCAGTATGCTTAGAGTTGGTACTTGTTTGTTTCAGAAGAGTCAGATTTGGGTGGAATGTGGCTTGTACTTGTTTTAACTGGAAGTGCTCTGTCATTTCACTATCAAGAATCTCCCTCAGTTAATGATAGAAAATCTTAATCATCAACTGAGATAGAGAGAAGGTTCAATTTGTTAGGACTTCATGATTTCCATTACTGCACTTGTGAATTTTTCGACTGTTTGCTTTCTTTTCTTGGTGTTTGAATTCAATTTGATAGATGATCACCTCAGTTATATTATTTCGAACTCTTCTTTGGCAAATTGTTTTATGATTTTTGTTATTCTAATTAGACATTATTAATGTTGGTTGTATATTTGACTTGGCGTGTTCTGTGTATTGAGATAGGTGATGGGTTATGTGAAAATTTGGTTACAGTCTTGGAGTGTTTTTGTGCATTATTTACACTTTGGTTATTATTTTGTTTGGCTTCTAGAAAAAATTTTGAGTTTGTATTGCAGAAACTCTTTAACTCTTTTTGTGGAAAAGCAGTAGTGTCTATTTCCTCTTCCTTTTGTTTTGTTCCAAGTGAAAATGGAATTTCTCCTGGAAAGAGGATATCATCATGATGGACCTATAGAGTGAGAATGTGTATGGTTGCTCAATGTAGTTATCTGAAGATTTTAATCATTGTTTTCTTTAGTATTTCTTTCTTCTTTATTTGTACTTGTTAGTAGATTTTGTTTGTTCTTTTTGGGGCACTAGCATTTCATTCTTTATTCCTTTTTGATCCTGGGCTCAGTCTGTTTCAATTTTATAAGGGCTGATTAAGCTGATATTTGATCTGAAATAGATTTCTTCTTCTTCTTCTTGTTTTTTGGCGTTCACTTGAATGTTGCTTTTCTGATGTACTTTTGATATTTTAGTAACTAAATTTGTATCAGAATCTTGTCTGATCCTCATTTAAATATTAGAGTCATTTAAGTTCTATGTTGTGTGTTTTGTTGCTTGGTTAGGCTCGTTTTATAAACTCCCTTTGGTATTATAAATTATAAATATCTCCCTAATGTTTGGCATTGTGTTACAATCCCGCCCACACAGTTAAGGAGGTACTTGAAACAGAAAACCAAACATTAAGAAGATACTTGTAACTTTTCATACCACAATGGGTTGTATTAAAATTGGCCAAAACTCAAGGGGGTTTTTGTAAGTAACCTGAAAAAATATTGTTTTTTTGTCTTGACATGTACATCTAGTGAATTACTTTGGTGCATGTTTTTGTTACTTCTCATTTTGTTCTTGGTCACGATCCTGTTTAATCCCATTCTGCGTGCTTTTCCACTTTATTAACTCTATAAACATAATTGTTTAATTTGTAACAGGTTTAAATCAATAGTTCCTCAAAATTAAGGATTGATTGAACAATTTGACCATGGACTTGAAAGTGTACCTTTATACTCTTGTAGAGCACATCATTAATTGTTCATGCAGATGTTGAAAATCATAATTTAATTCTTTATTTATTCTAATTTTTTTATTGCATTATTAGCTCCTACATAATTCGGTTGCCATTTGCAATTTTTCAGTGCTTTCTTTATCATCATTTCTGTAGATTTTTTATTTTTTTAATACTTATGTTCGTTAGGCTACTCCGCCTCAATTTTGGGGGTGGCATTCATTTCCTATGTTCTGTTGAACAGTAATTTCATGCCATTGTCCTTTGAAGTTATTGGTGCTAAGGTTGTTGTGTTGTGTAGCATTATGTTTGGAGTTTGTTATCCTCTGTTTTAGAAGAGTCGGATTTTGGTGTAGCATGACTTATAATTCTTTTAACTGGAAATGCCCTTTTGTTTCACTGTTAAAAATGCGCCTCAATTAATGAGAGTATACCTTAGTCATTAATTAAGATAGACAGAAGATTCAATTTGTTAGGAATTTGTAATTTCAAATTGCTTCATTTATGAAATTTTCTACTGTTTGGTTCGCTTTCTTGGTGTTTTGAACTCGACTTTTTCGATGACAACAGAGTTTGCTTTCTGCTAGTGATGCATCACTTCAGTTACAATGATCCTAACTTTTTTGGCCACTTGCTTGACTCTTTTTTGTTTCTTTATAATATTTTTGTTGATTATATGTTTGTCTTGGGTGTTGGAATTTTAAGATTTCTGATGGATTATTGCGAAATATGGTCACAGTCTTGTAGGTTTGTGCATTATTTACATTTTACTTTATACTTTGGTTATTGTTTTGCTTGCCTTCCTAATATAGTTTGGTGTCTGAATTCAAAAGCTCTTCACTTTTCCGGAAGATATTGAGGTCATTTTTTAATCTCCTATTGTATGTGTCGTTCTTGTCATTTGTCATTTCTTGCATTTCTTAGAAAATAACGAGGACATCCAACGACCTCATAGTCGCTGCTCTTAGATAGCACTGTATCTTTTGGGGTTGGATCCTTTGCAAGGACTGACTTCTTTCATATGAGAACTTGATCATTGTTTCCTTGAGTGATTTTTCTTCTTCTTTAATGGATGCAGTTTTTTCTTCGTTTGCACTGGAGTTAAATACTTCATATCTTTCTGATCTGATATGGAGTTTGACTGTTTGGTCAGTTTTGTAGTATTTGGCAATAACTGATTCAATGATGTTGTGAGCTATGGCTATTGAATTGTTCATTTGCAGCAGCTATGCATCGATACCTTCTTTATCATCATTTTTAGAATCCTTAATCGTTGTCGAGTCCCTGCTCATGCTTATACTTGATCTCCATTATCTCAGTTTTTGGTTGAATTTGGATGATGAATTTACTTTAGATTTTGATTGGCATATGAGAAAGTATTTTTTTCGAAACTCTTACAGCTTATGACCTTAAGTTTTCCATCCTGATCAGATAGTTGAATATGTCTACTTTAAGGTATATTTTCTTTATAATGTTTCGCTGTCAAGAGTAGATGGAAAGCTATATGCTAGATTGCTAGCTCTGGTCTTGGGGTTTATTTTGTGTTCCTTTGACTGCAAAAAAGTTTAAGTGTAATGAGAAATGGGTGCCATATTTGTTTCTTATTTCTTATTTCGACATATTCATCGCTACCCTTGTGAAACTTTTTTTCTTTTTGACAAACAAATAGCAATAATATCTTAGTTATTTAACTTCCGTATTTTTTATGCTAAAATCATACTGCTTGAGAGCTATTCCATGGCAAGGTTTATTAGAATCAATAATATCTAGAATATGATAAGAGAAATGTTACAATGAGCAAATATTTATCACAACAGACTACATGCTGGGATGCCATGACAGTGTACCATTTTCAGTGTTGGACTGAGTGTTGTTTCTTTGATAAACTTTAAAATTTTCAGTAACTTGATTTGTATCATAATCTTGTCTAATCAATTTGATCGTCAGTTTATTATTACAAGTTGTTTAAGTTCTCTCCATTACATGTTCTGTTGCTTGGTTATTTCTGATATGCTTGATGTCTTAAGCATATTTTGCATTCATGGTGTTTTTGGTCGCTCTCGCACTGTGTTTTTCCTCCTCACGAACTCTATGTACATAATTCTTAATTTGTAACTCGTTTAGATTGGTATTTCCTCGAAATAAAGGATGGATTGAATAACTTAGTCATGGAGTTCTCATTTTTATTGCATTATTCAGTTAATTATGTTTAGTAAAGTTAATTATGTTTAGCAAATTTACAATGGCTTCTTATTTTCTTTTTTCTTTTTTAATATATATATGCAGTTGTAATATATAATTTCATTATATATTTGATCTCGGTGTTGGTATATATTTAGATACTAATTGGTCATTGCGAAACATGGTTGTGGACTTTGGTGACATTAAATTATATTCAGTTACGTACAACTAGTGAATACTACTTTAATGGTATGATCCTCTAAAGTTACTGTTGCAAGATTGTGGATGTCTGTTGCTGGCCTTGCGTATACTTGATCTCCACCATTATTTCAATTTTTGGTTGAATTTGATTTTTATTTTGATTCACAAATCGGGAAATACTTTCAGAAAATCTTACAACTTATAACCTTGAGTTTTCCATCCCGATCAGATTGTCAACTGTGTCGCCTACAGTATGTTTGGTTCTAGGATTTTAGGAGGGAAAGGAAAAGGAAATAGAGAGAAAAAGTATTTTCAATATTTGGTTACTAGGGAAAATGAAAGAAAATGGTAAAGAAAGGACAAAAGAAAGAAAATATAGCATAAATGAAGAAAAAGTATTTTCCTTCTAATTTGGTGAGGAAAATGAAGGAAAAATTTGTTTTCTAATCTTATGTTACTCTCTCCAGCAGTCTTTCAACTTTTCAAGCTCTCACCTCATTTTTGTTGCTCAAATTAATTGATTGTTTGGATATATTTCATGCAAATTTTTTTTATGCAGTTAATTGATTGTTTAGATTGTTTTTGGGTGTGTTTTTATATTTTTCTTTAATTTATAATAATAACCAAACAAAATGGAAGACTTGTGTTTCTTTTCCTTTTCTTAACATTTTCATTTCCTCCTAAACTCTTAGAACCAAACAAAGCCTTAAGGTACATTTTCTTTATGTGCTAGCTCTTGTCTTGGGTTTATTTTGTGTTTATTTCTTATTCGTGTAACTTATTTTCCATTGCTACACTTGTGAAATTTTTCCTCGTGATCAACAAATAGCAGGATTATAACTTAGTTGTCGAACTTTGTTACGGATGATATAGCAGTTCTATTTTTCCTTGAATAATATTGCATTCATGGGGATGTGCTATTATAACTTAGTGACCAAATTTTTAGTCACATCTTGCTTTTATTAGAAGTCAAGTTTGTGATGACATACATGCATTATTATCCATGTTGGCTAGAGCGATGTAGTTTTTCTTATATACTTTTGAATGTTTCAATAACTTGAACAGATCGGTTATCCCCTTGTTCCTTCATTTTTTGGATCAGAACACTAGAATCACTCTCAAAAATAACATCGGGCCACACTCGCACACGCGCAAAACTGAGAGGCAGTTTCGACCATGATGGCTGAAGAGATGGAAGGGCAAGATGCTCCTCAGTATGACCAGGCAGCATGTTTGCTTCCCGAAAACATAGCAACTACAGTAGCTGCTACCTCTCCTTGTGATAACTAAACATTTTCCATTAGCGCCCTATTTCGACAAAGCCAAAGATTAGAAAGTACCATGAGAAATAGGTCAAAGTCAGAAGCACTAAGGTTAGAATACACTCCCTAGAACCATTCTCTAATTCCCCCATGCCAAGTCCTGATGACTACCCATGGAAGATTAGACAGCGCGTAAACTTGGCGAGCAAATGAGCAGGTTAAAAAACGGGACGTGAGTCTTCAAATTCATAAGAGCAAATCGGGCAGCCATCCAAAATCGAGACGCTCCTCTTAATTAAATTTGACATGGTTGGAATAGCTTATTTGCAAGCACGCCAAGCGAAAACTTTAACCCTACAAGGTACACGAGCAGACCGTATAATTAGCCGAGGAAAACATCCTCTGAGAGAGCTAGGTTTGTGCAGTTGTTCCATAGTGTGAGCCAAGTGATAACCACTTTTGACTGAATATAAACCATTCTGGGAAAAATGTCAAACGAGGATATCTTGGATGAACGAGCGTCCTAGTAGAATGGAACTGATTTGATCCACGTCTTCTTGAAAGAAGTTACTCTTGAGTAGTTCCATATCCCACTCCCCCAGCCCGAATGAATAAGATCGTTAACGACAGCGTTATGTAAGGCTACGGTCCGGGGAGAGAAAACCTTGAAAGAATATGGATGTTTCACCTATTTGTCATCCCAAACACTGATATTGTTGCCCGAGCCCACATGCCATTTGCACCCTACTTCAAGCAGCCCCTTAGTGTCAAATATACTACGCCAAGTGAAAGACAGGTTACGCTCGAGTTTAGCTCCACTAAGTTAACTAGACTCAAAATACTTCTCCCGGAAGACAATGCTAATTAGTGAATTCGGTAGAAAAATGATGCACCAAAGTTGTTTGCCTAACATAGCCATATTGAAATTCCGGAGTGATCAAAAACCCATTCTCCCCATATCTTTGCGTTCGAACAACTAAGCCCAGGATAGCCAATGAATCTTTCTAGCCTCTTTATTGTGCCACCAAAAATCGCTTATCAAGCTCTCTATTTCCTTAAGAAAAGTATCTGGAAGACGAAAAAAGGACATTAGATAGGATGGAATAGCTTGGAGAACTGATTTTATCAAAACCTCTTTACCAGCTTGCGAGAGGGCTCTGCCCACCCTTGAATTCTTTGCCATACCCGTTCCTTGATAGAAGAAAATACCTCTCTTTTACTACTACCAACAACCGATGGTAACCTTGGATATTTCCTGAACTTTTTTCCCCTTGTAGTTGCCCAATGGTCGCAATCTCGACCATCAAGCTAATAGCCACATTTTCGCTGAACACCAACGAAGACTCAGAAGAATTAATATGCTGACCCGAAGCTCGATCGTAGCGTGATAGGACCAATTAGATGTGGAGCATTGCCTCCACCGTAGCCTGACAAAATATCAACGTGTCGTCTGCAAAAAATAAGTGTGAAATCCTAGGGGCCGAGTGACAGACCGCCACTTCTTGAATATCACCTTGAGCCTCTTTACCTTGTAACAAACTACTGAAAACCTTTGCGAACAAAAGAAAGAGATAAGGAGACAAGGGATCCCCCTGACAGAGGCCCCGCGTAAGGCGAAGAAGACCAAACTCGTGCCCACTCAACACAAAAGAATAAGAAACAGAAGAAACACATAATATAATTAGGTCATCAAAGTGCCTATGAACTCCTAAGCATAATATAGTTTGTTTTAAAAAACACCATTTCAACCAGTCATACGCATTGCTCATGTGACCTAATTTACCCCTTTTCTTATGTTTTAAGAAATGATTGGTCTCAAAAGCTAGCAGTACATTATCAATTATGAGTCAACCCGAAATAAGGCTGATTGTGAAGGCAAACTAATGTTATCTGAAAAAGGTTTTAGGCGATTTGCAATAACTTTTGAAGCAATTTTGTAGATAACATTACAAAGTGCAATAGGCCAGAATTGGGTCATGTACTCCGAATTTTTACACTTTGGAATAAGCACAATATGGAAGTGATTAAACATGAGATTAGAATTACGACGATTCAAGAAATCAAAAATACACGAAGTTATATCAGTATCAATAGAAGACTAAAAAGATTGATAGAAATTTGGAGACATAGCATTCGGACCAGGAGACTTATAAGGGTACATTTGGAACAGAGAGGTTGACACCTTCTCCACTGTAAATGGGGCTAGTAGCGCCTCATTCATCTCAACGATTACTCTGAATTTCACAACTTCTAAAGTGACGTCCACCTCTAAGGCCAATGGTTGTCCCGACTAAAAAATAGTTGTGAATTAATCCATAATGATTCCTTGAATTTCAGCCTCACTTTATGTCCAAACCCAATCTTCATTTTTTAGCTTGTGAATACAATTATTATCAAATCGGTTTGACGCCACTTTATGGAAATAAGCTGAATTTCGGTCTCCCTCGTGGAGCCACTATATTTTGCTTCGTTGTTTTTAGGCCATCTCATCCCGCAACTATAATTCGTCCAACTCAGCCTAGAGTTGGCTTTCTCTCTGCTTAGCGGCACTCGAAATCGGTTCCACCTTCAATGCATTGATCTATTTCTCAAGCTCAAGTAATTTCTTTCGAGGATTCCCAAAAGAGACACAACTCCACGCCTTTTAAGTTTCTCAAGTACTCCCTCCATAGGATTAGATTGGGAGGTACACGACCAATTAGAGGAAAACACCCCATGGCAACCGTCAGCCCGAAGCCAAATTAGCCTTGAAATGAAACAATTTGGTTCAATTGAAGGAAGAACAAACAAGCCCATCAAGAACAAGTTGGATCGGGACATGATTCGAATAGATGGACTGAAAATGCGAAACCTTGGCATTTGGAAAGCAATCTGACCAACTAGAGGAAGCACAAGCTCTATCCAGTCGTTTACGAATCGTAGACGGTGCCTCACGATTATTGCACCACGTGTAGGGTTCACCCTCAAATCAAAGATCATGAAAATCACACCGACTGAGTGCTTGATGAAAATCATCGATCTGGCATTAGGGACGCGGATGACACCCCCCCCCCCTTTCCTATTTTTCATTACTGCTGAGAATTTTGTTAAAGTCTCCCATGTACAGCCAAGGGCGAGTGAACAACCTACTGAGGTGCTCTAATAGCGACGATGTTTCCTTCCTTCTGCTAGTTACAAGATGCCCATAGAAACCGGTAAAACGCCAAGTGCCACTGTGCCCAAGATCAATCGTTGCATCAATGTGAAAGTTGAGAATGTCTAAAGAGTTACCGAGACACTAAGATCCCATAGAAGAGCCAAAACCTCCATTGCGTCCAACTGAATCCATACCAATGCCAAACATATGAAACCGCTCCTTAATGCATTCAAATTCCCTATTCTTGCACTTGGTCTCAGAGAGAAAGACCAAGGAGGGCTGAAGTTCTCGAACAAGGCGCTCAAGTTGGCGAACTGATTGGGGGCCACCAAAACCCTAACAGTTCTATGCAATGGCACTCATTGATCTCGGTGGCCCTGCGTCGCGAGGTTCATTGTTGCTAAAAAGTACCATTGGTTCAGTTTCAGCAATATGGATTTTTTCCCTCCCGAATCCACTTATTCTCCTTTCAAAAACACTGAGAGGTCAAACAACTTCCACTTATTGGAGCCTGGGCTTCTTGTTTTTTGCTTTGGATTGTGGCGTTTTTTCATTTTCCTTTTTTTTTTACGGGAAGGGGTCGAGTATGTTTGATGAGGGCTATCTATGGTGAAGTTTAAAGAGAGTTCGAGGCCAGTGAGAGTGACGGGTGATCTGGGTGCGAGTTGGTGTTTGAAGGATTAACAGGTGGATGATGGACACCCAAGCTTAGATTATTGCATTTTGGGGGTGATTTACGTGCTAAATGGGAGGGCCGGGGATTTGGATTATTTACTTGATAACCGTGTAACGGGTGTTCAGGCCCATGTAACGAGCTTGTGACTTGGACCAGATCAGGAGAGGGTGGTGATGCCTGGGTTAATGATTCAGTAGGATGGGGTCGAGGTGGATTAGGAGAGATAGGTTTGGGTTGATGACTAGAGAGGGCTATAGTAGATGGAGTTGGGGTTTGATAAGCAACCCATTGTAGAAGTGAGTTGAATTGGTTATTGGGCTTAGAATTTTCAAGGAAGGCCAACTGTTTGGAGGGACTTTGGGAAATAATTTTGGTCAGGGAAATAAGAATATTAGGCTAATTATGAGTAGGTGAATGTAAGGTAGGAGAGAACAGCTAGACATCCAATTACCATCAATTACCATGCACATCATAAGTCTCAATCTGTGGGAGATCGCTACTTCCCCGATTTGAAACCCCAATCATGAGATTGCAACCAATAATACTAGAAAATAGGGATTTAGCCACGGATTTTGTGGCGTGGCTAAGTTTAGCTACAGACCATGGCCACGGAATATTAGCCACGGATTTGGCAACGGATTTATCCATGGCTAACATTATATTTGGCCATGGATATTTCCATGGCCAACCTTCTTTATTTTTTTTTTTTAAAAAATTACATTTAATCCGTGGCTAGTAATCAATATTTTCTTTTAATTTTTCAATTTAGCTACGGAAAAAATCCGTGACTAGTATTTAATATTTCTTTTAATTTTTCAATTTTTTTTTATTTTAGCCACGGAAAAATCTGTGGCTAACAAAATTAATATTAAAAAAAAAATTCAAACCAGGTAGGAACCCAGAAGCCAGCTCTGGCCAAGCGGCTGCACTTGCGTGAGCCACAACGCCCAAGTACACCGCGCCAGCCGTTGCCCCTAGCCCACTGCGCCAAACTCCATAATTTGGATTTCAGCGTAACTTGAGGAACTCGAGCTCGAGACCTCTTAGTTAAATTGCCTAGCATGCTACCGCTAGGTTATGTGGTGTTTGTTTGTCCAATTAGATTGTCAATCACTTATATGCAGGTATATATTTTACTAATTTATACCTATTAAGTGACAATATTTTATTAATTCATACTTATTATGATTTAATTAAGAAATATTAAATTGTGCAAATTATAATTCTTTCTAATTTAACTTTTACCCACAAAAAAATTTGTAATAAAAAAATCAAAATTAAAAAAATTTAACGTTGACCTTATCAAATTGTCCCGTTGACTTTTTTCGAATCGTGCATTTTTTCACTAAAGTCACACGCCCAGGTTGAAGTATTATTTTGTCCCTGAGAAAATATATATTTGACTCTTTCAGTGAATCATGTATTCTCAGGATCAAGCTTAACAATATGCTTCTAACATATGAATAATATAAAAGTTGGATAGATGCATAAGGAGTTGGATGATCCTAGATAGTACACCTGATTAGAAGGGAAAAGAAGTACATTTCGATAGCATTAAATTTGAAATGGTTAACACATTCGAGTCATTGGAATGTTTTTGTACACTCCAATATCTGTTATTCTATCACATAAAGTCGTCATTAATATTCCACTTGCATTTGGACTAAACAAGCCCCTTAATTAGCTTATTTGGCTTTCACTATCATTAACCCTATAATATATTCTCTTATTTTACCTAATAATGAATGAGTTTATGTAAGTTTTATGACCTCTCTTTATTATAGAAAACAAGTTCTCTAGTTATTGAAGATTAATATCTTATGTTCTTTTTTCTTTTTTTTTTCTTTTCTGATAAACGCAAGATCTTATATAATTTGTTCTTTTCTTTTCTTTTCTTTATTTCTTTATTTTTATTTAGGGTTTGTGTCTATTATTAATTAAGAAAAAAAAAATTAATACTAAGTACCCCATTTAGCACTAGTAACTAGCACACTCAATGCATTTGACAAAAATATATAATATAAATTTAATAGAATAAAATTAAATTCTCTATAAAATATGTCTTTCTAAACCATTTTTATTATTTGTAATATCTCTCTAATTATTCATAACATACATTATTTAAATTTATGATAAGTTAAAAAATGAATTTAAAATAAAATTATTATTTTGATTAAAAACAAATAAAAATACAAAATATAAAAGAGAAAATTGAAAAAATGGATGTAAGAGAGGAGGGAGGAGGCATATGATAATAAAAAAGTCAAAAAAAAAAACGTTGGAAAGGGGAGGAAGAAGAGTAGTTAAATATTAATGGAGGTATATATTTTGAAAAATACACAATAAATGCACCAAGGAAACGTTGAAGGGTCTTACCGCTCACACTTTATTAAATAGTATAGATACATGTTACCTATTCAACAGGTCACAGTTGCATGTAGCTAGTACAGGTTTCGTTAACCCGCTACCTGTTATTTACCTACTGACTAAACTTTTAATAGTGTATGTAGGTGCATTGAACTATATTTTATCTTATCCTTTTGTCATTTGATTTATTATTAATGTTTATTTGATATATTTAATAATTGATCTAGCACTGAGAAAAATATTTAAGTTCATTCTGACATAAGAATTTTAATAGCCAAGCTATAATTTATATTAATTTTAAGGGCTAATTATAATTTGCACCCTTGTATTTTTGTGGATGTACCGTTTACCCCCTTTTATCTTTAAAATGTTGCTTTTGTCCTCCCTATATTTAACAATCAAACTTAAGTTATGAACGGCGTTAGAATTCAGTTGTTAAGTCAGACGTATCACACTTACACATCAATTTAATTGTTGAGTTCTTAGTTTACCCTTTCTTCACCTTAATCAATTTGACCCCTTAGCTTTTTAAGTCTCCCAAAATTAGGAATGGCAACGAGGGGGTATGGGGCGGGTTTGGCCAAACCCGGGACCCACCCCGTCGGGGATTTTTTAGACCCGGGCCCGGACCCGCCCCAGGCCCGCCAGGTCAGGGTTGGCCTCGACAAACCCGATTTTAATTTTTAAAAAATTAAACATCGTTATAGCATATTTATTTCCATATATTTTGAAATCATAACTTAATTATTAATGTTATATAATTATTTTTATATACAAGAATATCATATTTATTTTTTGAAGTAACTATTTATATAATATATACTTTTATGTATGAAATATAGATGTATATTATATAAATTTACATAAAATAATAAATAAAAATATATATAAATTATTAACCGGGGCGGGTCTGGATTTTAAAATGAAGACTCGGGACCTGCTCCAGACCCGATTAGGAGCCTTAAAACCTGCCCCTAATGGGTCCGGGTTCGGGTCCAGCCCGGACCCATTGCCATCCCTACCCAGAATTGATTCTATTCTCTCAACTTAGACCCCAAAAGTTATATTCTCCCTCAATTTCCCTCAAAACTTTTAGCTACTACTTAATTACATTTCTTATTCCCTCAATTGGGTCCTCGGAGTCTAAAATGTTGCAACTCAACTCCCATGCAAATAATCACTCCTAAATTAATTTTATACATGTATGTATAATTTAGTAAACTTATATTTTAAAATATAAATAAACTTAATATTTATTATGTAAATATATTGTTTTTTTTTTTTTGGTGAATATGTAAATATATTGTAGGTATGTGTATATATATGTGTACATATTTACATATATATGAGAGTTCTTTTATACTTTTATACATTTATGTATAATTTAATATACTTATATTTTTTTAATGTAAAAATATTTAAATTTTATAGACAAAAAAATTCATAGATATATTTTTCTATTTATTAGATATTATTTTAGCCATTATATATATATATATATATATATTATTTTGTATGTATTAATTAATGCATATTCATATATAGATATTATATATTTTAAATTTTAAATGCATACTTCTTTACAAGTATTTATAAAATAATGGAGGCACACCCCTAAACATTTATGTACACCATCACCAAGGGCAAAATCGTCAACCAAATCCAAATGGCCACCCCCAACAGTCACCTACAATTTGGTCAATGTCCACATCAGCAATTTTCAACGGTTTGAGTAACGGAGGGGGATAAACTGTACAACCATCAAAGTACAGTGGAGCAATTGTAATCAGCCCTAATTTTTACTCATTCCTTGTTACAATAGTTGATTAAATTGTACTAATTGTATTTTTATTTAATATATAACCTAAAAAGTTGGCTGTTTCCTAAAATATTATTTTGATAATTGAAGTTAAATGTTTTATTAATTTCTTCTTACAAGAGTAGACATTAATAATTTCTTTTTAAAAAAAAATAATTTGAAAACTAAGACATCTATATGTCGAAAATTAATGGTAATATAACCGAAGTAATTAAATACAATAACTAGTAATACATAATATGAACCAGAATACAAAAATATGCATCTGTGTTTCACTCTAAAAGTAAGTTACTTGTAGGGTTATTTGAATTGCATCAATCATTATATCTTATACAAATTGTAAATCTCATCAACCATGTTATTGTGTTCGTGCACAAAAATATAGTCATAAAACATCGAATTTCACTAAGATTTAAACGGTAAATCCATCACTATAAGAAAAATTAAATGTAGAACTAACTAAATGAATTAATATGTAAATAGAATATCCATCTTCTCTTCATTATAATATATAAATAGTGAATTAATTGTATTTTAGTTCAATATTTCCACATCACCATTTATTATTAGTTAATTTATGTCCATAACTCCCATTAATAAATGGTTAGTACCCTACGATTGCTAACCACACATGAAAAATGTATATAACATAATTCCATGGATCTTTGGTTTGCGCTTGTGAAAAATGTATATAACATAATGTCCATATACTTAATTTGACAACACATGTTAATGTGAATGTAGTGTTTAATTGAAATTTAATTAATTTGATATTTCATTTTACGTGTGCAGTATTTTTACCTTACAAGAAAAAAATTATGAAGTTCTTAAGTACATTTCAAGATGAATTTGAAATTTAATTAGATATACTTTTTGGATATAATATAAACTTGAATCGACCCAATTTGAGTGGAGGTCAAGTGACATATGATTATTATTTGTAAATTCATAAGAAAGTTGTTGAATTTTGTAGATTTCTTAAATTAGTTAAAGCTTTCCAAATTTGGCCTTTGCGTATTTTGCACTTAGATTGTAATCATTAGTAGCATTTTCACGGCTAGTGATAATGTTATAGCATAATTCATAGTGTTAAGAATAAATTTTGTTTTAAATATCTTTTTTATTCTCAATGATCAATGAGTCTCTAAATTTTCTCTGTATATATATTCTTACCCTTTATCGAATAAGTTTTTTTCATGCGTGTATTTCTTTATAAAATTAAAAAGAAAATTGATAAAATAATTTTAAATATTGAAAAAAAAATTAAAAATATTATCTTATAAGTTATAATCAATAATATCATAGAAACGTCAATAAATTTCTGGGTTGATGTGCAACTATATTCTCCATCTATTGATAAACAAATATTTGCTAGCTCCATTTTCAGTGTATTCTCAAATTTCAATCCAAGTTTTTTGAGGTCAGACTTGCAATAGAACACTCTTTAACAACAATTACTGTTTTTGAGGTCAGACTTGCCATAAAACATTCTTAACAAACAATTAATAAGTGAAATAAAGGTTGTATCAAGAACAAAATGAAAAAAAAAAACAGGCATGGATCGAAAGACTCGCACAAGTCTGCCAAGAAAATATCCAACATAGTAATTAAACACCGGTTTTTATGCCCCTAATACCGAAAGTAAACGACTCTCTTGAAAAACAAAAACAAGAATATCCAACATCTTATTATTACAAAAATGTTAATATTTAATTACTAGTCTCTCAAATGAGATAATCAAAATCTTGATCGATTGGCCAATTGGTGCTGCAATGATTCAAACATTTGAGCAAATTGAGTGTCTCTAGGTCCTCGACTTTGCGCAAAACATTAGCCCTCAACATTTGAAGCGCTTCTACATACTCCTCCATTTCCTCTAATTCCATGCTCTCCAACTCTGACTCCTCGTCCCACCACAACTCTCTCTCATCTGCTTCGGTTCTCTCTCTCTCTTTTCTCTCTCTCCAACCTCCTCAACGACTCCTCATACTTGCTTCTGTCCTCGTCCTCGTCTCGCAAGATATTATCAATCTGCTCCGGATTGGTCGGTTGGAACTGCTCAACCAGTGAATCTACAGAAGGGTGGCCAAATTCGAAGATTTTTCCCGCCGGGGACTTTACTAAAATTGCTATGTCCGCGCCACACAGAACGCTCAACTCGCTTGCCTTTTTGAATAGTCCGAGTCGCCGCTTGGTAAAAGTCACTTGACGGCTGGACTTTTTTTCGATTTTCTTGATCTCGATTTTTCTCCGGCCCAATGTTTTCTTGTTTCCGTTCATGTTGTTGATGCCCAAAGCAGATGTTTTCTCGGTTCCGTTGATGTTGTTCACGCCGAGTGTTTTCTTGCTTCCGTTGATGTCGTTCATGCCGAGTGTGTTGTTGCTGCTGTTCGTGCCCAAAACAGATCAAGAAAACTGTTGCTTTCCTCTCTCTCTTCGTGTTTTCTTTTTCCTTGCTCTTTCCCTCTGTATTCTTGATCAAGAAAAGTGTTTCTTTCCTCTCTCTCTCTCTCTTCGTGTTTTTTCGGTTTTCCTTTCTCTCTCTCTGTATTGTATTCTTGATCAAGAAAAGTGTTTCTTCCCTCTCTCTTCGTGTTTTAATCCTTTTTCTTTCACTCTGTATTCCTTTTCATTTACAATGCCGACTCGCTCTCTCTCTCTCTCTCTCTCTCTCAAACCCCCCCCCCCCCCCCCCCCCCCAACCCACCCCAAACTAATACCGAGTATTCATGGAAATTTTCTTTCAGAAATTAAATCTTCATTTTGATTCTACTATTAAAGCTGTCGGTGGAACACTTGCATTAATGAATTTAGTTTATTCTCACTGTCAAAAAAATAGAATTTAAGTTGTTTTAAATTTCTTTCTTTCTTTCTTTTTTCTTTTTGAGACTTTCTTAATTACCTTTATTTAATTGAGCAATTAATTAATTAATCAATTAGAGAGATATGAAGAATGAAAAAACAAGGATCTAAATAGCGACAAAGTAAACACTCCAGAAGAGTAGAACCATGAGGAAGTAAATTTTTTGAAAAAAATCATTTTATTGACCTCATCGATGTAGTAACATTTACAGCGGATATCTGAAAACAAGCTCGAGGCAAAGCTAATTGTAGCCGGGAAATTCTAGTTGAACACGTGCTTGTACAACTTGTAAATACCCTCAGGAAGTGTGTAATTTAGGATAATGTTCCCACAATAATAAATATGTGCATTGAAATAAAATACACTGACGTGATAAACAAACTCAACAGAAGCCTGCTGCATAGTTGTTTAGATCACCCCAAACTTTTCCTCAACTTCCTCCCATGATGTTGCCTTCCTTAATTCTTTCCAGAGGCCGAAAATAGCTCCGAGAACGTTATCATCATGCAAAATACAGTAGCACCTGAGAACCCGACAAATCGAACATACGAATCATAACAAAGGACTACAATATATTGAAAATAGCGGCACATAATGATCTTCATGAATAACTAAGTATAATCAAATTCATGACCAGAAAAGGGAAGAACTTTCAACTTACATTGCCCGGTAAGAGAGCTTTTTAAATCTATTGTCCTCCACCGCCTCTTTCATTGATTCTTTTCTCACAAATGGAAGTCTATAACTATCAAGGAACTGTTTCAAGAGGCGAGAATCTCCTCGGAAGACATCAAGATGTATTGGAATAAGGTCAAGAATGGGTTCCCCTACAGAAGTGAAGTGTAAGTTTACAGTGTCAGGCAGAAAGCTTAGGTTTCCCCTACAATCAATATATTGAATTCAATCATCTTTCTCCGTAAACGAAGTAAGTAAAGCAAGCTACTACAAGATTAGGGAAAAGAACTCACCTATGGACATATTACTGAAATCAAGGATATGGGTAGGCCGCCAAGAAAGCTTTTGCCCGGTGTTGCTGTTAGATCTTCCAACATCTGTACTTTCAGCCAGACAAGGATCAGAAGTATTTTCTTCTAACAAAGACTCTGAGCAACATGATGTCAAGTAGATATTATCATCCATTACATCGGAGTGTATCCAGGCGCAAGATCTGCAACCTTTTGTCTCATTCTTCACAAAAGAAGAGAAAAGTTAAGTATTACAGCATGTGGATGTAAAATTAATTCTGAAATGATAAAGCAGCAGTGTGAATTAGTAGAAAATCTGCTTCAATTATAAACCAACAACAGATCACCTCAAAAATATCAAAAAACATGGTCAAGTCATGAGGGATGTATTCATCAACTTTCTCTATCAGTTTGCTAGGAATTGGATCACCCCTGCAAAAATTGGAGGACAAAGACACAGAGATTCAACAGTCATTAGTCCCTTGGGATTGCATTCAATAACAAAAAGTATTATTCTACAGCCTCCATCTTGCATGCCAACATAATGTCCCAAAAGGAAAGTCAAAAGCATATTAGAGATACAATTGACTCAGGCACAAACGCTCCAGAGTCGCTGAACAGGTATATCCCTAACCCCACCCCACCCCCAACCCCCAAGACGATATTTTTGTATAATTGACTGTAAGTTGAATATACACCCCCACAAATTGACACATCATTAGCCTCAATAAAGTATTCTTAGTCTGGTTTTAATTAATCCTGGAATAAGCAAAGATGCTTCAATTATAGATGAGGTGGAGATGCATCATTTTGGTTTGGATGAACAAGTATTCTCTAATGATTTTTGTCTAAGCTGGAAGAGTTCAGCCTGGAAAAGAAAATAATCACTGCTAGAGAATGTGAAGGAGTTCCAAATTTCTGGGAACAGATTGCAGATATCCTTTTATTGTCCTGATCATCAATCCAATTTCGTGTTTATTCAGCCAACAATTTGTGAACTAAGTAATCAACACAAAGAAATTTTGTCAATATCCCTTTATTGTCAAGATAACTGTCCATTTCATGTTTATATAACCAGCAATTTTTTAAGTAAAGGAACGCTACGACAAAATGTCTTCAATCGTATAGAAAATGACAGAGCAACAGAGCAATAAACCAGAGAAAGGTCTATGCTCGAAGATGAAAACAAGGATCAGTTATTTTACCAACAGCTGGCTATTTGGTAAGTGGCTAGAAGATCCCTAAATCTGAGTAACTTGTTTATTTGCTCTGAATTTATGCATTACTGTCCTTCTCTAACTTGGTTTTATGACATGAATAATACTAGAATCAAATCCTTGTTCAAGAAGAATCTGTAGACCCTCTGCAATTCTAATAACGGAGTAAATTTCCAAGGTTTAGTTAACAGAGTTTAAAATTATGTTGTCATCTCTCTCATTTACAGATAACCAAGACATCTATTTCTGCAAGTTGGCTATTCAATGGTGAGACTCCATTTACTTTCTAATAAGAGAGATTGTTGGAAGCCCCTACAAAGATTGATGTTTTATTTTGGCATGAAGTAAACTGAAGGTCATATTTCATCTAATCTCATGAAGTAAACTGAAGGTCATATTTCATCTAATCTCCTCACAGAGAGAGAGAGAGAGGAAAGGCAGATTTAATCACTAACAATGTCAAATGTTCGAGCATTATTAGGTGGTATGGGAAGGAGAGCGAAATATGAGCCAAAGAAAATACGAGGTAAAATATCCATCATGGGTATCATAAAAGTATATAAAGCTTGATTAAATGAAGCCCAATCTCTGCACATTATTAATAGAAAAGCTCTCATACCATTCAGTTAATCGGCTCAAAACATCCTTCCGTCTTCGGTTTAGAGTGCTGACAAATAATTTCCATCCACCTGGATGGTCAGTATTATCTGCGGCATTTGCTGAAAATCCATTACCATACGATGGCTGTATATAATCTTCTCTCACCATTAGAATTGCATCCTTAGAAGATAGACACGGCATAGGCAAAAGGTGAAGATTATGCAGCTGCTCGCCCAAAAAGGAGGCCAAATTGATTGCATCTTCTGATGAGAGGGTGTCTCTTCTGCAAATTGAAAGATATAAAATTCAGCTAAGAACTCATGCAAATGCATTTGAGAGCTAAACATAACAATGTTCATAAGAAACCAATGTACACTGAACTACAATAGCCACTTACAGTTCAGCAAATATTTTCCCCTTGCATCTTTTTGTCACAATATACGGCCATATTGAGAAGCTTTTATCACAATTTCCTGATTCACGTAATTGCCGTCCAGCTTGTCGATATTCATATTCTTTTTTCCCCCAGACACCAAATGGGTAATCAACTTCTTTATGCTTTATTGATATGAGATTGCTGCTGGCAATTACCTCAGGTACGCCTCTACCGTTCCAGGGCAATACTCTATATGAACCATTTTCAAAAAAGAGAATCCCACTTGCCAATACAGAAGGGATATAATTCTTCAAAGAGGAGTTCATATTATCTAATAGGTTGTGGAACTCGAGCTTGAAAAGAAAAGTTCAAGATGTTAAGAAGGGAAAGAGGAAGGAAAAACAGCACTAACAGCCACATTACAATACACAATACAATAAAATAATACCTCAGTGCCTAAACTATAGAGAAGCTTCCAGGCCTCCTTCAGCAAATATTTTTATCACATAATCATCAACGAGATAAACCTGTCACAAAATCATAAAGCCGTCTTTTCAGTTTTGTGGTAGTCATGACCCTCACCACTAAAGATAAAAGCAAAAGATAGATGAATATTTTTGTCAAACAAGTCTTACATGCACTGATAATTTATTACATGTTGACATTCTATTACACATTAAAGTTATTAGTAATAGGGCAAACAGTTGCTGTAAGTATATAATTTACTCACGAAGAAAAGTTCAGTCCCAATAATGTATTTCCTGAAGGTTCAACAGAAAGAATATGCATGAAGCAGAATAGGAAATCACCAGCTATTTTGTGCCTCAGAGAAGCACAATTCTCAGAATAAAACTTACAGGATTACTGCCAGTGCCAACTGGAAGTTTCTCATCATGCAGGGGTGAGGGTAACTTGTGAAAGAGACAGATTTCTCCCACACGTTCGTACCATTTTCCAGCATTCAGTGTAAGACAGGCCCCCTGAGACATGATGCAAGGAAATTAGATGCCAAAGATGGTGCTTCAAGCAACATAAGAACCACTGTGATGGAGACCTCCAATCTCCAATATGGCCAATCAAGTCTGGATCATCTATTATGTTACCAACAAAATGTGGAAATTCCATTGGTTTGAAGAAGAAGCAAGAGCTATAAGTTTCCAGCTACAGATAAAATTTGATGTAATGTCGAGCAGCGCACAAACTAAATTTACACTGAAGTCAAACTTATGCTAGGTCCGAAATTAATATGAGAAGGTTTTACTTTCAGCCATAACCTTTTGCCAAATGTAAGATGATATGGACGGTAGAAACCTTGGGATCATTTCAATATGTGTAATTCATATAAGAAATACTCAGGAATCCACATAGCCTTCCAAGGGGCACCCTATCTAAAATGTACTAGGTTATAACATTAATTACATAGATTAGTACAACTAGGAGAACGTTTCCAACATCAATCAGTAAGTGTATGAGGAATAGTATACCTTCCATATTAGGTCTCTAAGTCCTGGTCGTCCAACCCAGAGCCTCCACAACCAAGCTCGCATTTCTCGCTGTCCTATGCTGTTGCCAGGGCTCCACAAAGAAGTATAATGATCCCTCTCATTATCCAGGAACATAGCTAAGAAATTTATATCATAAGAAAATTCCAAATTGCCCACACAGTCACATGAAGACATGCCATTTGTATAATTTTCATGGCCTGTATCTAGGGACTGGCATATCCTGGCCCTCTTCTCTTTCCTAGTGAGGTCACAGTAGCTCGAATAATCTTTATTGCACATGGCATTCTTTTCACTATCCCCAATGCCACCGTCATCAAGAGCAAGCAACCCAGCACGGCAGACGCCTTTATGGTGGTAGCCAGGAGCCATGTCCAAACACACAAATTCAAAGTTTTTGGAGTTCACAAAATTTTGTGTGACGGCAATAGTTGTCTCCAAAATTAGTACACAGTGCCACCACCCAGTTGGGACGTATATTGTCTCTCCAGGAAGTTGGGTACATTCTATTGGCTTTTCATCGTCGGCAAGAAGCGGATAGAAATCCAGCCACCACTAAAAGGATACATGGTTATGGAGCCATACTTGAAAAGGCATCACAAAATAAATGAGAAGGAAAACAATACGCTCAGAAAATACAGGCTTTCATACAAAGTAATACCTGCAAAGATGATGGAGTATCAATGTTGACATCACCATCATCATCATTCACATGTACCGTCACTCCTAAAGGAACTCTTCCTGGAGGATACAACGCCCATCTTTTGGAAAAAATGACATTATTAGGAACAGTGTGAAGCCAAATTAGCAAAAGAGATTACATCAAAGGAATATCTGGAGATACAGCACAGAAGTACAACCAGCCATAAGCTGCTTATGTATTCAAAGAAAATTGTGATAATAAATCCCCGTAAAACATAGTTTCCAATCAGAAAAGAGAGGGGAGAGGCGCAGGGGAATGGGGATGCTGCACTTTGTTAGTTTAAGACTTTACTTGGGGTCCATACTCTGTATTCTGTATAGGGTCTCTAGTAGCATATTTTTCATTGTTTGAAAAACAAATATAATTGTCAAACTCTAATTCATATCCTTTGTCTAAATACAACAGATTTGAGGCTACAACTGATGAAAGATCCCATTATTCGATGCAGTTGATATTCTCCTAAACATAAACTGTGTCTGAGGCCAAGATATCGAAGTGTTAAAATGAAGCTACACCACTTTCATAAATAGATATAATGGCTGCTAGCAATCAGCTCCATATCTGAACTAGTAGGTAACCTTTTTTCTGTGATTTTGTCATTCTACGATCCCAAGGTTAATAGTGCTTGGTAAAGGATTAGGGAATGAGTTCCAATAGTTTTGCATTCCAGTTCCAAAGTCTCATCATACATCCATGAACAACTTCAGGAATATGGTCCATATTCAGAGTCCTTAGAGAGTGGTCAAGTCAGTTTGCAAAAAATGGAGTTGTTTCATTGCACCATGTGTTAACAAAAGGGCATCGAACCCATTTTTATTGGTTAGCTATAATAAATGTGGTCCAAGTCATGTTCTAAATTAGTTTATTATTATTTTTTTTTTTACGGATGTTTACTCGAGCTATTGGGCTTTATCGTATGAAACATAGACAAAATTCCTTTTCATGCTATTGTGATTTAAGGTGAAATTAAAACTGATTTACTGTTATGTTGGTCTAACGAAAGTGATAATGCCGTATAGTTAAGATAGTAGAATACTCTAGCCTTTAATGTTGATCACAATGACATAACATCAGAGGAGAGATGATGTAGAAAATTCAAAAATTATTATTTTATCATTCAAAATATCAGACCAGGACAAGGATCTTGGTCCTTTAAAGTATTTTTTCGCTGAAGTCACATGCCCAAGTCGAAGTATTATTTTTTCTTAGAGAAAAATATATTCTTGACTTGTTGAGTGAACCATGTATTCTCAAAATCAAGCCTGATATCATGCTTCTAAGATACCAATCAAAAAGTTGGATAGATGTGCAAGAGTTAAATGATCCTAGACCGCTAGACGGTACAACATGATACAAGGGAAAAGAAGTACATTTCAATAGCATTAGCTTTTCAATGGTTTACACACTTGAGTCAATTGAAATGTTCTGTAAACTCGAATATCTGTTCTATAGCATAAAGTCCTCATAATAGAATGTTACATATTTCACCCCTGTCTAAGCAGGGACTTGATGTGCTAAGAGAAATTCTGGTTTTTTGTAGGCATACATTTGCTTATGGTTAAAAGATTGTCTCACAACTAGTTCCTACTCAGACTCAAAGGGCTGGAGCACACACGCTACATGTAAGTCCAAGCAAGACTATATAGCATGAACTGTTTTTGGCCAGTTTCAACCGCGCCCTGATTTCTGGCAACAAAGCACCCTATTAACCTGAATCTGATGTTTCATGAGTCACAACATTGAAGTTAATGGCCAGTTTCTAGGAGTAGAACACTTTAAACTTTTAATTGGTTCCACATGTAACATCTGATATTAGCTGTTAATTCACAATGTATTAGGGGATCAAGACATATGATATAGAACCAGTAGCAAGGACGTGCTGGAACTAGGCCCTAGCTAACTTACACTTTCTTGTACTAGGCATGAAAACCTAGACAGTCTTACAGAAAGACTGGCACACTATCATTTGTTGGTTGTTAGTAACAAGCTTGGAAAATGGAAATATATCCCCTTAGCAGTAAAGTGTTAGATATCAAGGGCCTGTCAAATTCAATTTCTGTACCATATTAAAGAGCCTATCAGCTTCTGGAACAAATTGGTACAATATTCTACAGTCTGTTACTACTAGTACTTGTACTTTTATTGTTAAGACCAAAAAAATTTAACAGGTCTTGTCAATTCTTGCAGCTTGTGATCATATAAGCTGGAAAGGACAAGCCCAAAAGCCAAGACAAGGAACTAAAAACTAAAGATGAATATAGAGAGACTCAATGCATGAAGAAATTATATATCACCATATGCATTTATCAGCATTATATATGTGAATATAGATATGCCACTTAATATTTACACTGTTACTGCATATCATGTTAGTTCCATACAATACTCGGCGCAAAGTTTATTAAGTTTATACCTTTTACGGCCACAGAGGAGTGTATTCCACGCACTAGTCAGGACCTGGGTCGACATTGCCACGACGGCCCCAGATCTTTCTGGTCCAACGATAAGCCATCTAAAAGACGGTCTTTGATCCATATCCAGTACGTCAAAATAGTCTTCTTGAAATAGATGGGGCACCACTGTAATCCTTCAACAAGTCTGGAGCGGTTTCCCAAACTGCATCATAGAATTCAGTTCTATAACCAATTTAAAAATTTCATTATGATAACTACTACTACCAGCACACCTCTCATCAAAAATGTATAAAGGATCTTCATCAGTTGGATTTGCATGTATGAAATATAATCCTTAATTTCATATTGATCTTCTTTGAACTCCTCTGTGATATTCTGAACTTTGCATCCGGATACTTCGACAAAAGTTGTTCACATGGTCCACAATTTTCTTGCTGGCCAATTATCAGCCAATCCATTGATCAAAACCTGTCACAATTGCGATGGTAAAAGCAAATAACAAAGGACAATGCCTAAAAAACATCAACTAACAGATCGCCAGAGCCAGTTTGAAAATTAGAAATTAGTTAAACATTTTCAAAATTTGGCAAGAAATAGTTTTAAATCCCCCTGTCAGGCATATGTATAGCACCCTAATTCCTTTCCACAATGCTCAAATAAGGCTCCACTTCACAAGTGAAGTTTTGCTAAATCCTTTGTAAATTGTAATTTGTCGTACTTACTGACTCCAAACTGCTACTTTTGAAGCAGAATGTAAAGATAGTCAAAACCTACAATTTTCAACCTCATAAGCCTCATCAAAACTGCTAACCAATCAGAATACTGGCACCTAGGAAGTAATAAGCAACAAAGAATAACAGATATAGCATTTTGAAATTGACAATTATCCATTGCATTATTAACACACTACAGGTATTAGGAGATTAGCATTATTTAGTTGCTTTGCATAACTGATGCCAAACATTGCGACATACCGGCTTTTGACCATCATACTGCCTATGGAAATCTTCTAAAGAGAGGTTCTCCTTTCTCTCCACATTTCCATCATCAAAAGAGATCCATTCAATGAGGTATAGCATCTATTAGTATCTCCTATAGAGGAACAATGAGCTGAATCCTATATGAGTTGATATAAATCAAAGTCAGAACAATTAGGAGTAATACTTGAACAAAATGCCAAAAGCCGAAATGGTTCCAATTAGAATACCATCAAAGTTGCGTGCAAAGTTCGGTCGCAAGCATCATTGTATTTCTGGAGCAAATCCAGCCTGAAACCACCGTGGGGGGTGGGGTGGTTGGTGGGGGGGGGAGAAACATTAAAATAATATATAATAATTTTTTTTTTAAAAAAGGATGAAAAAATCAGGCTATTCCAAAACTTTAATCAATGAATTTACACAAGTGTGTAATTAGAGAGAAGAAAATCGATAATCGTACTGATGCAAGGCAGTTTTCTTCCACGAGCCTTTGTACTCTAGCTGACGATTTACAATGCTAAGGCATAGACTCATCCAGTGTGGCTCCTCATTGCATAATATATACATCACACTACATGCAACAACAACAACCACATTAAGAAATACCATGGTCAGAGTAATATGAAAATGAAGATACAAAGAAATACGCATGGTCAGAGTAATATGAAAATGAAGATAGCATAGACCACCAGATCTTTACAGACTCAGAGAATGAGCCAGGGAGAGAGGTAATAAACATAATGCTTGGCCAAACTGAAAGCAGCTACTGGCAATCTGCATCAAAATGTAGCTTCTTGATCCATACTAAGAGTTGCCACATGATTTATAGAGAGGCTGATACTAATTTTCAAAATTCCTTTCTTCTGATATATAACTGATCAAGTCCAAAAAATCTTTGTAAACGATGAAACTAAACAATTGTCTGATTTATAAGATAACAAGATTTCAAATTAATGTCAAGCGTATTTTTAGAAAGTTTGATTAACTAAGTCTCTATTGCCAAGTAGCAATTAAAGTAAGAATGTTCAGCAAGTGCCGAACAAGGAAATACTTCACAAGCATGTAGCCTACTTGAGTCAGTTCCTTATGCTCCATTAGAGCAACCCCACCGTTATTTGGCAACTGGTTATTACAGACTACTTGATACAAGATTAGGAATTACCATAGAATTTAACAGGCTTGCATTCGTCTTTTAATTCTTTCTTCCAAAAGGATGTGATGCCCGCATAAGTTAAAGAATTTAACCATTCAAATCCAATAATTTGAATCAATTCCTTAATATTTGCTATCAGCAGAAGTTAATTATTTTTTGCTCGGTTGCTGGTTTAGGAGTGCATCCACCTCTTATTTTCAGATTCAAATTCAACTAAGACATCAGAGTGCTTGACAAATTCGATGAACTCTTGTCTACGGCATATAAAATTAACACAACCATCATCTAGTGACAAATGCATAGTCAGCTAGTGCTAGTGCTAATGCACAGCCACAACGCATCATTCGAAAATTTTCTCAGAAAAGTTGAAAAGCATTAGCTGAAAAACCAAGTTGAAGCAAGCTAATCAGTGAGGGACATAAGCCATAATTCGACCTGCTGACGCAAGAGAGGCGACCGACATCGCGAGGCGTGAGACGCGTCAATATGATGCAAATGACTTCATCGGGAAGAACACGGAGGTCGCCCAGAGCCTCCGTCCGACGATCTTTCACCACAGCAACTGAAGTTTCCTCCTGCTGCAATCCACCATTGAACTCCATCGAAACCAAGTCGATTTGCGATCAAAACACAATTCAAATTCGGATTTTAGAGCATGCGTAGGATTTATGCTATCGCTAACACGCTCAATTTGCTTTCTGCTTTTTCCCTTTTAATTTTCTCGCAGGGGTGTGGGTGGAGTCGTTAAAGGGGTTAGGGTGGGATTTGGGAATTTTCGTTTGGGGTTCATTCCTTAAGCGCGGCAACGACGCGTGGACTAGCAAAGAAAAAACTACTAGATCTCGCTAAAATTACACTTGTAGTCCTGTAATTTAGGCTTTTGATATATTTGATCTTGTATGTTTATTTTTTATACATTTAATCCCTTATATTTTTAATTTTTAACATATTTAATTTGGAGTGACAAATTTAATCATGATCCCTACCAATATGGTTCTGGACTAACAAATATAGTCCGTTATGTTTGCACTTTTGGTCCTCATTCATTCTCCAGCCAAATTAATGATTTTCGACTATACCTCTTTACACATTTAGTCCCATGAGTTGAAATCTGTATAGTTTTGTTGTAATAGGTGGTCTAAACAATCATTAATTTGGACAAAAAATATTTAATTTGATCGGAGAAATGAGGGAGAACCAAAAGTGCAAACATAAAGGACTACATTTGTTGGTCATAACCATTTATAGGGGCTCAGAATTAAATTTGTCACCTCATGACCAAATGTGTCAAAAATTAAAAACATATGGAACTAAATGTGTAAAAGGTGAGCATACAAGACCAAATGTGTTAGAGGGCCTAAGTTACAGGACTAAAAGTGTAATTAAACATTAGATCTTTTACTTTGATTTTTTTCTTGGATAAATTTGACATAAATTCATATTGTGGTGGTTCAAATTATTTGTAAGGTTTTAAACTTACATCAACAGTTATTAACTAAACCCAATTTAGATTTTTCTTTTTTCTCTCTTATGAGAACCTTTCTCTCGTATGAGAACCCTTTTTCTCCTGTGAGAATGGCAGTGTGCGATTTCGGAGTACTATTCTCCCGGTCATCGGATCCTTTCATGCAAGATACTTCCCCACCCCTTCTTCTCTTCTGTTTTTTTCGATTTTCGATTGTCATTTGACCTATTTTTTTGTTTTTCTCATTTTTTAGGGTGTCCGATTTGTTTGTTATCGTTAGGTCTTTTGGTGACAGCGGCACTATTTTCGGGTTCATGGAGTTTCAATCAAGGAGTGTTTTCAGATCTGTGGTAACTCGTGGTTTGGTCCCCAGTGGAGGTAGAGATAGTATGCATGAAGAAAGTCTTATCTCTGACGACGAAAGAGGCTGAGGAGAATGAGATCCCTGCCAGTGCATGAAATGATATCGGTGTCAAGCGGGGTGTAAACTCGTGGGCCAAATCTTGTCGCAGAAAACCTACCACATCGATTCTATCCAAAGGACTCTCAATATCTCTTTTCAAACGATCCAGGGTTTTACTATTTAGAATGTAGATGACGGACGCTTTGTACTGGACTTCAATC
>CM047884.1:7706055-7836440 GCA_026212405.1 Petrea volubilis
ACACTTTGTCTTGCTTTTTAACCAAATTCATTTGTTCAAATTTAGTTGGACCAAAATACATTAGAATTTAAAAAAATTCTTAATTCATCCCTTACACTCTGGGGTCTATCACAAGCTTCACCGGCCACACGCACGCAAAAATTAGTTCAGAATCAGTTAGAGATAAGTTTCACCCTTATGTATGTGATCTTCTATTTCATAGTATCCTACCATCCTCCAGTTTTCAGTTGTGGAATCATTAAAAGGTATTTCTTAATTTAGTAACCCTTCAATAGATAGCATTTATCATTCATGGGAATTGGTAGGGGGTACCTCCAGTTATTATAGTTAAGTTACCACTATGAAAATTCTTAATTTGTGGGTTTAATCCAATTTCGCTTAATAAGCAGTATACTTGATCTCTTGGTAGGTCTTTAGTCAACAAATCCACCATATTTTCTTTTGGTTTCACATAATGAACAAAGATGACACCATTTTAAATTAACTACCTAATGATATTGTGTTTTTGACGTATGTCTTAACTTGCCATTAGACATTTCACCTTATGCCTTTATAGTTATTTAGTTACCATCTCAATATATTACAACTGCTGGCACTAATTTAGGTCAACAAATAAATGATCTCTAATAAGTTATGAAGCCTCTTAAATTGTTAACTAGATGAATACCTTTGTTCGACCGACACTTAACAGTTAATTGAACGAGCAATTCAATTAACACACTTCATCTCGCTTCTCAGCTAAATCCACTTGTTGAAATTTAGTTGGACTGAAATATATTAGAATTTGAGAAATTCTCAATTCATCCCTTACAATCTTGGGTCTAGCACAAGCCTCACCAGCCACACACACACACGACCTAGGTTTGAATTAGCTAAAGATAAGTTTCACCCCCTACAAAGTCTTATGGTACTGTAAAGAGCCCAAACTCATCCGTCTAACGTAAGCGGCAAAAATAGCACTATTTTTCTCTTTCCACACCAACATATGATGGTGATTTTTTAACTTCCTACATTCTTTTAAATTTAAACCATTCACACTTTCAAGGGGTTTACTTTTGCCCTCAATTTGATTTGTACAAGCTTAAGTACTTCTATTTTAGCCTGTCGCCCCTACACTTAAAAAGTATCTATTGATCAATGTCATTTTCAAATACAACAAGACCATTATTAGTTACGAACATTCACATGTTCAATGTGACAAAGTATTACAGCATTTTATAATTCCATCATCTCAAATAAATGTCAAATAAACACTACTAGAAAAGCGAAAATTTGGGATGGAAATTTGCAACCGAAAACACTCAATTACAATTTGTAACCAACTTTGTGACTGATACAAGGGAAATGACCAAATTTTCACGGCGGATTAAGTCGGTCACAAAAACAAAAAATGCAGTTGCAAAATTCGAGCAAGGCAAAAAAGGTTATGGCGTGATTTTGTGACGGAACTAATCCGTCACAAAAGTGGTCGCAACCGAATTTGCTGCCAAATTTTTCTTGGCTTTTTTTGTGACTGACTTTGTAACCGCCTTTTTCGGTCACAAAATTCATTTCTATCGTTGACCAAATCTCCTTGGGCGCAAGGAGTAGTACTTATTTTAGGTGGCAGCTTTGGCAGGGCCTGGTGACCGTGGGGGTAATATTGGGCAGCCGGGTACGAGCGCACTTGGGGAGGGGTGGTGTGCACAACTACTTTTTTTTTTAATTATTTTTTTTAGTGACGACATTTGCCACGAATGCGGTTGGTCGCAAAAATACTAAAAACGAACTAGTTTTGCGACCAACCAAATCCATCGCAAACATTGTGGCCCAAGTTCGCTTATTTCAGTCGCAAAACTGGTATCAAAATTTGCGACTCGAATTTTTGCCAACGACTCTAGACGGTCGCAAATCCGGTCGCAAAACCATTTAGCAACCAATTTCAGTTAAAATCGGTCACAAAATCAGGCGCAAATATGCATTTTTCTAGTAGTGAAATTTTCAATTTCTCTATTTGAGTACTAATAGTCAACATCACTTTTTCAAATCACACAATAAAATTAGTCTTAAAATTGTTAGAAACCAAAAAAAGTATGATTCAAAATAGCCATAGAAAGGTTGATGCAAGAGTTGTACTCTTTGTTTTTACGACGACTTTGCACAATACAAGTACTCACGGTTTTTTGATAGTCATCTCCCGAAATACAACGACCAACTTTCTTAACATAGAAGCACTACGAATTTTAAGAACTATTGAATTTAAAATATTGATAACTCTTGAGATTAAATGAGATAAGTTAAATCATAAAATGACTTTTGGTTGTATGTTGGTGTACACACTAAAAAATTAATGGAATGAATTTTGGTTCTAGATACTCTTATTTATAGAAAATGAATTGCTTCTTCAAAAGGTCACGGCAAAAAATGCTCCGATGCAGTGTCGGACACGTGTCGGACACGGACACGGCTCCGACACGGCCCCGACACGTGTCCGACACGGCAAAAACCGTGTCCGAAAAAAAAAAAAAAAAAAAAAAAATCCGACACGGTGTCGGACACGGCTGAAGGGCGTGTCCGACACGGCTGGGGCATTTTTGATATATTACAAAGTGCAAATGGGGTCTTTTTTAAAATTTTTAAAAATTAATGGAAAAACTGAAAATAACAAATAATTTTTTTAATTGTATTTTATAATTTGTGTTAACTCTTTTACTTGCTTATATTTAGATATTTGAATGATGATGAATTCTTTTTATTTTAATCATGTATTTGATTTTAAAAGATACTTGTTATAAAGATGAATATTACTATTTCTCTATCAGATACTTTAATTTAATAAATTATAAATATATAACATAATATAATATATTTTTTAGTAGCCGTGTCAGAGCCGTGTCGTGTCCTAAAATTTTGAGATTTTCCGTGTCGCCGTGTCCGTGTCCGTGCATCATAGGTCGTAACTTTTCAGAAAAGAGTTATCAAATGAAAGAACACAATCGTTGATGATGAAGACCCGCACCGATTGAAGAGTCACACCAATTCATTATTAAATTAAAACATTTAAAGTTTCATTCATAGAAAAAATTTAATTCTATAAATTAAATTTTCCAACACCTCATTTCCATTTCAGCTTTAATAAGAAAAGATGAGAGACATCACTTTGATATATGAAGTTTTTCTCTTCTTAAAAATTTTTTAAAAGGACATTTCATTAAGTTATTTTAATATCTCATGTATTACAAATTAAATTATTACAATATAATTCAAGGCACTAACCAAACTCTATTATCATAATAAAATAAAAAAATTACTATTAAAGTAGAATAAATATACTATTATTAAGGTATAAACAACACCCACATATTTTGTTGAATAATCGAGCCCAAGGTCTTATAATTTTGGAAGGTCACTTTCGCCAATTAAGTTATGCCACATCAGCGTTTTGTTTTATTCTTATGAATTGGCCACATCAGCCATTTTGATACTTTTGCTGAAATACGTGAGAGAGATAAACCCTGTAGAAAATCTGAAAATGATGTTGATGTTACACACTATTATGGTGAATTTCATGGGCCCCCAACTTCGAGATATTTATGTTTGAGAGAAAAGAACTTTCGACTTATCTCAACATATGGTATTGCAAAATCATTAAAATTTGCTCAATTGATCGGACTGATCTATTATTTGTCTTCGAAAATAGCATCACCACTGGGAATATACACACACACATATATATGTATATATATTGATTTTGAAGGCATATTCATTAGTTGTAATTAATAGGCACATGACTCTTTATTAGTTGTAATTTTTTTTTCGTACCATTTATACTAATTTATAAACTTTTATATATTTTAATCTAGACTTTGCACAGTAGTACGGTGAGAATCAATAAATATTTTTTTTTATTTATATCAAAAATTTAATAGGAGATTATAAAAATAAGATTTACATTTATTTTGTAAAACTTTTAAAATTCTAATTTAATTATATGAATCTAGTTAAGAACTTTTATTGGACAACTGAATTTTATGTTTAGTCTATTTGATTTTGAAAAGATAATCATTGCTAAGGATTAAATATGGTGCAGTGATATTTATGATTATTATTTTAATTTCTCAATAATGATAAAAATTGATTTAGTTTTTGCTTCTACTTTGTTCAAAATCATTAAATTTATCACTCTTTTTTTATTTATCATTTTTTGGTATTAAAAAAAAAAGCCAAAGCAACACCTTTTGTACTATAGTCACACTTTCAAGCAATAAGGAGTTAAATTTTAATTTAAGATGTATAACAATATTAGTTATGATAAAATTAATTAATAATACCTTTGTGGTTTAAAAAAACATTGTAAACATTAATTATAATTTTATAATTATTCGACTATTTAATGTTTAGATTAAGAGCCAGAAATATAATAATAGTTAAAAATAATTGAAAATATAAATTAAAATAAAAATAAAAAAAAAAGGACTTGCTAGAACTCAGAGAGGTATGGAGAATAAATTGAATATTCAAGGGTTTATAAACTAGAGGAAAAGAAACAAAACTTTTCAACTAATAAGTTTTTGCATCTATGGTAATATATGTGGCAATATGAGTAATAATATGAAAATTATTTTTGAGGGAGTAATATTATAAAAAATTATTTTTAGTTGGAGTAATATCTTTGGGGGAAAAACCTCTATACGATATCTACAAAGCAAATAATTAGGATCTTCGCTTTTCTTTCTTTTTTTGGGTAGTGGTGGTGGTGGGGAGGGGGGAGGGGCGTTGGTTATTTTTTGACCAAGTTTACGAAGTTACCTTTTTTTTTTTTAAGGAAAAAAAGGGATAAAAATCTTTCGTCATCCGAATTATGATCGTTTTTACACTTTACCAATTAAATTTTATTTTGTTATATTTTACCTCCTCAACTAAACAATTTTTACACGTTGCCACCTCAAGGCCTATTTTTATTGATATTATTGCGATTATTTGCGAGAAACATCACACATGATGAGTTTTATGTGTTTTTCAGGTTTATCTAGTTGCATTTTAATAGAATATGTGTGATTTTTAAGATTTCTTTGTCTGGATATTTCTACAAAAACTAGCATTAGGTGTAATAAGTAAAAAATTATGGGGTTTAGGAGATAAAATGTGAAAAAAGTTCGAATGGTAAAGTATGAAAAAGGTCGTAATTCGAATGGCAAAACATCATTATCCCAAAAAAAAAAAAAAAAAGAGGAATAGTACATAAATAATTATCTCAATATCCCAATTAAATTACATTTATAATCAATTGTCAAAGACAGTCGTTAAATTACGAAATACCACTCAGAGCCATTTATCACTTACAGTGTGTTTGGTTAATTGTGTTTTGAGATGGTAGAAATATGGTATTGTATAAAAGAGAAATGAAAGAATAAGGATATTTATGCACCTTGTTATTTAAAACCAACAACTTATAAACTGCTTTGAAAATAAGTTGGTTGGAGCTAATCCCCTTTTTCGGATATTATAAACTCCAAACGCTTTCTTTTTTGGAAAAAAAATCCTAAATATTTTTAAGAAAATTATAAGCTCCTAATAAAATGTTTGAGACTTATATATTATCAAATTTAAGATAAGTGAAAATTAAAGATATTAAAATAAGATAAACATATATGATTGAAAAATAATTATATGAGATAGTTCAAAATTATTTAATTGTTAAGTGTATGACATGAGAGAGTGGAGAGAGAGGAGAGGAAAGAGATTTAAAAGTAGAGGGGTAGAAGAGAGAGAGAGAGAGAGAGAGAGAGAGAGAGAGAAATCAAATGACAGATCAAAAATTTTAAGAGACCAAAACAATTACTAAATAATCTCCTCTTATGTAATAGTATAGATAGCATCCATGGTGGTGCAAGTCCCTCGACAGATGGTAAGCATGCTAATTTTTTTTGAGTTCCATGCGTACTTGAGTTCGTATGTTAATAACAGTTTATGTCTTAATGTATAACAATTCTTTACATTTGATATTTGATTAATAATTAATATAATAATTTGTTTCAATTTGAAGCTATCACTCCTCTGTCAGTGTGTGGAGCTTCTACTTTGCTAGATTTGTGTGCTGTACAAACCTCTTCGCCCTAAAAGTAATGAGTAACTGCTTTTTCTCATGTTCAAACAAAATAAAGAGAAAGTTCTGAGCTGGGCACGTATTTTGAAGGGACGTAGTTAAAACTGACAGAACACGATAATAAAATTAGCCATTAAATCACTTGACTTTTGGACTTTTGGTCGTTTATGCAGCTTATTTCTAAGCTTCACCATTGCTTAGTTTTGTAACTTTGTTCTATAATTTTAGTTTATGATTAGTTGTGCAATTCAGACAGCAGCAATTCAAAAAGTGGCCGGGAGGAGATTCAAATTCTGCCCTGAAATCAGTCCAAAATTCAAAATCTAAACTACATTTTTCAGCCAAGTTGCAGGACAGTCCATTATATGAAAAACATAAACGTGTAAAACCTAAAGCCAACCTCAACCGTCGCCTGCCGGGGCACCAGATGTCACTTTCCCACAGGAGGCAGCTATTGATTCATTTGTCAACACATGCCTCGCTTTTACACTTCTGGTAAAAACCAATAAACAAGGGGGTTCATGCAATCAATCGGAAACACCTTAATTTTTATACTTCTCTGTCAAAGTTAGGCTAGAAATTGCATGTTTTTGTCTAGTCCAATCGAGATCGCCAGTAATCACTAGACAACAAGATATTATAAAAATGATCAACAAATAAACAAAGTTAAAACATATCAATTTATATGAGTGAAATATTTTTTTCCCCTGACTAAGGAGTTGCTCACATTGATCTAAGGTTCTGTGCACATCCCTTTACCATACGGGTAACTAAATGCTGTAACTTGTAAGTCTCTCTTAAACAACAGTAATCAGTCAAATTCCAGGGACCTGCTGCTTACCTCCAAGAATCCTTAAGCCTGAGTGCCGGCCATAGCCTTCAACTGAATGTGATTAGAATCAATGGCAGTGTTGGGTAAGGCCTCATAGGATTCAAATCTGCTTCTAACACCCAAAGCCTTGGCAAGAGAACTGTATATTCCCAAGAAGATGAAAAACACCAAAATAACATGAAGAACAAATACCAGATCCAGAATAGCTACAGCCCTTAGCTTGGATTCTTCCAAATCACACTTGGTTGAGCCCTCAACGCCGCTGACCACGTCTAGCAGCTTGTGGCAGCCCTCAGGAATGAAAGCGTCTACGTAGAGTGAGAGACCACTTTGTAGAGCCCAGAGTCCCTGCAAGAAGAAGGAGGCGCCAAGGGCAGCATCGGCAACAAAGAGCCTGGGCTGGCAGGCAAGGACCAAGCATAAGGCGGAGGACAGAGCAGCGATGTTGGCAGAGATGGAGATGCACTTGGCCTGGAGATCGGAGGTTTGGACGGAGGCAGAGGAGGACGAGAGGGAGTACTGGAGGAAGAAGAGGGACGATGCCAGGGCGAAGAAGAGATCTGGGGGAAGAGGGAGAAGGGAGGTGGCGTCAGAGAGGAGGAGGGTGACAGAGAGGAGGAGGAATGAGAAGATTAAGGCTGCACCCTGCAGAGAGGTGAAGAGGTGCACCGGTGTGCGGCCCTTGAGGAGGGGATCAGAGTAGGACGAGATGAAAAGCTGGTGGATAAGGGCGATGAAGAGGCAGCCAATGATGAGATAGAGCTGTAGATACCTGAGTCGGTGCTGGTGCTGGTGGTGATTGGTGGGGGGAAAGGGATGGTAAGGTTTGGCGATGTAATCACGAGGGGACCTAAGGTAGTTCTTGGTGGTGCAGACAATGTGGTACAGACCCTGAGACACCAATGCTGTAGATGAGAACAGTTGGAAAATTAGAGCTGCCATTCCACACACCTGTCGATTGATCAAGAAAGCTTCATTAATATATGCTTGCTATACTGCCCCTTCATCGCAATCATATCTACATATGGGCTAGCTTATTCTAAAACTAATTTTCTATACATACATCCAGACAGCAAAGACTAGCTGTAAAAAACGCCCAAATGCTAAATATGTAATAAACAACACCGTAAGTAACTACAAAATTACTTTTAAGTCTTTGGCTATAGTAAGATCAGCAACAGCCCAATTTGGTGTCTTATCAAAGCTCAACTTTGACTATATATGCATCATAACTAACTATAAGCAATAGACCACAAATTATATATGCTGCACAAAAATATGTATGAAGTTACTATGAAGATACCCACTTTTGACATTTTTTTTATATATATATAGACAAATGCAATATGTTCATCTATGGTAAAAAGAGCAACAAGAACCACCAAGATATTAATTATACTAGAATGAATTGAGTAGTTGAAATATATTTATCCAGCTCAAGAAGTTTTATATAGGGTACAATATATTCTGCAATGAAACATGTGATTAGGTTCCGTGATGTTATTGGTCAATGGTTAAAACAACTCCTGCTAGTATAGACAAGGAAATTATTTAGGCTAGCTACTCAAACATTATCATCACTAAAAGAAAAATAAACAAATAAATAAAAAGATAAAAAGAACTTCTATAAAGTAAAGTTGGTAGGTGGTTTTATTTTGAAAAAGAAATATCTATGGATTTCACAAATATATAAAAGATTGTTTCATATATATTTTGGGGGGAAGAAGCTAAAAATATGTCAAGTCATCTGGGAAAGTAAATTATTATTTCACAATATATCACTTTGATAGAACATTCATTTTCGGACAGAGGGGGGGGGGTGGAATTATTCTAATAGGCTTAGTGGCAAAAATGATTTGAGTTGAATAAAATTAATTGGATTGCCGCTGGAATTGTCATATTGAGGACTTAAACGTGATTTATTTGAACTACAATATGTGCAGGACTACTGCAGGTCTGGGTCCAGCAGGCAAGCTTGCAGGTGGAAGAGGGTTCTATTCAAGCAAGTTTTGAGAACTTCAATTACCAAAACTTAGCATTTTTGATCCCTCTCCTAAGTTTGGCTACTCCCAATAGGTTGGAAATGAACCAATAGTCTCTATATTACAAACATAATATGAATTGAAGCTCTTACACACAAAGTTCATATCCATGCACATAATATATTAATATTAAATGAATTATACATTTTGAAAAATTTTACTTGATGTAAATAATTATATACGATTGTTGGGTATATAAATGTTTAAACTACATCTCAAATAATTTGTTTTTGTCTGCATTGTTATAATATTTATTAAAGTGAGAAATTAGATGCTTGCTGTCAGGGGTACGGCCGTACAGGCAGAGTGTATTACCTCCAGGCCCCCGTAGGATTATGGAACATGGTTGTAAAATTTCTGTATAACATGATTATTTCGATATAGAAATCATCTTCATTTTGTATTTAAATTCATTTGCCGAAGTTCATTGGTAATCCTCAATTTAAAACTTATCTACCATATACAATATCATTAGAAAATTTGATGTCAACAAATATGTTTGCCACAAGCGTCGTGAACATGGCTTGGTATTGAAAAACAATAGCAGGCATCTAGTTCAAAAAATCAAAGCGACGCAAGAATGCACAAATAAAGAACTATGGAATTAACCCATGATTACCTGCCAATAGTGCACTATTTGGTTCCAGAAAAGAGAATAACAAATCCAAGGGCTGCAACAAAATGAAGAATGGTTTCATCAGTTGGAATGAACACCAAAGATATCAAAGGTTTCCAAAGTCTAAACCACAACAGTTCAATTAACAAACTGGCATCAACAATCAAATATCATCCAAAAGATTCTTAGTTTATGAACAGATTGGCTGCCATCATGCCTGGTATAACATAGAAGAGCACCAATTAATCAATGTTCTACTTGATATTCCTGGCCACAGGTTTGAAAATATATTAGGATTAAGTATATAATGACTGTACAAAACTGTTGTTTCTCGGAAAGAGTCCACCTACAATGGACAAGTAATTAAAGATATACAAGTCAATCGGTTAGCCTATCCAAAGTATCATTTTCCAAAATAAAGCCCTCACTTACCTTGTACAAATATCTTCCAGAAATACAGAAAGGGAATTCAGAGAAGTCTTCCTGACTTAGTGCAGAAAAGAAAATCCATTCTTCCCTTGAGAACTCTATCTGTAACTTCAGTTGGTGCGCTGTAACAAAATAAAAGATTAATGCAAACAATAAACACTGAAATAACTAAGAAATGCTGCGATAACAAAATAACTACTAATTTCACATCTGCTAAGGAGTTTCTCTTAGATATGGTTCTTCAACTTGGCTTGGACCATAGAAATATGCTCCCTGATCATGTGTTTCTGAGCTATTCTAAAGATCATACTGGAATATCAAAGTTTATTTGAGGAGTACACATAAGTAGGAAAACAATACGGTTGTTTTCTAACTTCTTCATGTCAGCAGAGTATTTCAACATAGCCGAGAATTGATTCACCTATCAGTTGATTTTGACCAGCAATTTTTTCTTTCCCTTCAGTTGGAGATATACCTGTAATAGATGAATGTTTCATTAAGGACGTCATAAAGGATAACAAATGATCACTAGCAAATAAGGATGGGTAGAGTCGAATGGAACACACGAAAATAGTCGAATGTGATTTAAAGAAGGCGATTTGGCCAAATGGTTTATCATTTATGCAACAAGGTAAGGTCAGAAGGCATGTCATTTGAAGATTTTAAATATAGAGGAAAAAAAATAATACAGCAATAATAGAAAGAGACATGAAGCTAAAAACTTGGATAAAAGATGCTTAATCTCAACAATATTGCATGGATAGAGAAATAGAATCAAAATGTAATGCAAGACCATGCATGCTTCTGTCCATGTTCTTTTTACGCCACTCATAATAAAACAACCAGCAGGCACGGTATTCCAATGCTAAATAAAAGTCAAGAATCAAAATTACAGAGATGAAGAAGAGGATAAAAGGGACTACAAGTTCATCATGTTATATCTATTTAATTAGTTCCAGTTAGAAAAATATTTGGTAACGCATTAAATAATATCTAAAACAGGGTCATTGAACCCTCTACGTTATGTAGTGAATCTAGTTATATACCTAATAGTTTAGTTTGTAAGATGCAGTGCAACAAGTTGTTATAATCATAGCAATTGGAATAAGTTTCATTCGTCAACAGCCTCTCCTTTCATCCAAGCATATCATAATCTTCGCCTCTTCCAACATAAAATGTAAAGACAGATTTGTGTTTCATTTTTATGTATAATAAGTCTATCTTCAAAATAAAAGCAACTATTATTCTATATTACTCAGATGGTAATCATTGATAAATACTTCAAAAATTCATTATTCTCTGAAATGATGGGAGGTTTGAGCACATATTCCAAAAAAAATGATAATGGACTGGTTCTTTAACTTACCAAAAGAAGATGAAGTGGTTATTTCTTTAGCTTCGGTGCATGAAGTTCATATTCACTAAAACCGACTGAAATAGTATACGATTTTGACTACAGGCATAACGAACAGCGAACACAGAACTTACTTTTGACCTTTCATGTTACCACTATTATTTCAACATTTGAATAAATCTCTGGGAATATTGGTTAAGGCATCGATATAATTGTAAGTGGTAATGTACTTTCTTGTCTTTTGTTTGAAGCCACCAGACCACATAGAGTATATTCTACTTGCTTTTGATTTTCCTTTCTGTATAAAGGAAGTGTTAACAAATAAAATGGAGTACAAACATAGAAAAAAGGCATCTGATGGATTGAGATTCAAGCATCCCAGATTAAGTTCTTCACCAATAGCTAATTTCAACAAGAATACCCTACAATTAACGATACTTAAGTAGAAATTTTTCCAGAATTTCCAAGCAAATCCGAAAATTAATCAACTCACGAACAAAAACACAAAAATGCAAAAAGTAAGCAAATAAATAAACCCACCAGGCCAGCTGTGCCGTGTGTGTGCGAGTGCAGGTGGTCGGAGAGTTGGCTGACGATGGCAGAGGTGGATGAGGCTGTGACTAGGGCCGCAGAGCGGCGGACGATGGCTGAGTGACTCGTTTCTCACGATTCAACCATCGGAAGAGCGGCGGCGCGTGAGGGGGCAGAGGGAGGGGCGACGGCGGCGTACGTAGAGGATGAAGAGGACGCGATCAGGGGAGATGTGATCGGAGAGCGGGAGAGACAGAACGAGGAAGGCACGTGAAATTGGGGACTAGGGTTTCTTCTTTTCTGATTTTGTTACTCTGAGTATCTTTCAACTGATTTAGGAACAAAAATAATTAAAACATAAAGAAAAAAAAAACCGTATTTGAAATAGCGAGTCTCAGATTCCGCTAAACATGGTGGATTGTAATGGATTATTAAATTGTCGATGACCAGTGATAAATTACGTGCAACACCGTTATACTTTTTTATTTTGAGCCATTAAATTTTTATTTAAAAAAATTAACGATTCAAATTAATTATTAATTATAAAATTAAATAAAATTTATAAAATATATATATATAATATAAATATATATAATTATATATAAATATAACTAAATTATAATAATAAAAAATACACACACAGATTAACACACACTAACACATGCTTTGCACACACAATAACATCAAACACACGCTTTGCACACACACTAATACACACTTTGCACGCACGCACGCACATTATGTGCACACACTAAGTCTCACACACACACACACTCTGCACACACAGTCACGTGCACACACGAACACACACATACAATCACGCACACACATAGAGTCACACACACACGAACACACACAGTCAAGCACACACACAACCATACACAGTCACGCACAGGCACGTACACACACAAACACACAATCATGCACACAAACGAACACACACTGTCACTCTCCTTCTCCCCCGACGCCACCAAGCTCGACAGCGGCGGATCTCCTTACCCCCCGACACCACAGCACAGTGGGGTTTTTGTATGATTTTTTTTCAAATTAAATGCAAATAGTTTGAGATTTGGTGAAATCGATAGAGGAGTTTTGTTTAGCTTGAAAAGACTCATATACTAGCGTTTTTGGCCATTACTCCAGCGGCAGCTCCGACGACAGTGGTAGTGGAAGAAAAAGGTTGAAGATGGTGAAAAAATTAAAATTTAACAAATAAAAGGACTTATTTGTAATATTGGATAAGTTAATTTAAATTTATAAGAAAATACGTATAATAATGAATATGTTTGTATTCAAGAGTATTTCGATCATTTTATCACTTTTAAAAGTTAAAATGAATCTAATTACATGGTCAGCCGCACCCCAAGCGTGCGCACCACACTCTCCATTATCGTGGAAAATTGTGCAGTGCTTTTATAATCCCGGGGGTATTTCGCCTATTTTTAAAGCACAGACGTTGGACGCAACTTCGCTAAACCACAGGGAGGATTTTAGCAATTTGGCCTTATCTATATTCGTATAAAGCGGATATTATACATATTCGATTATTGGTATCCGAATAATAAATGGATACGAATATGATAATTATTTATTCGCTCTGTTTAATATCCATTCCAAATGTGTATCCATCAAATATATTCATTTAATTATATTTGTTATTCGTTTCTGATAAATAATAATAATAATAATAATAATAATATTATTATTATTATTATTATTATTACTGTTGTTGCTGCTATTAGTAGTAGTGACAACAACAATAGTAGTAGTAGAAGTAGTATATAAAAAAAATTAATTTACTCATATCTCTATAATTTATAAAGAAATAAAAATGCAAGTAAATATATTAACTTTATTTATATTAATGAGCTTATATTATATATATATATATTCAAATAGATAAGATATATGAGTTTTTTCAATTTTTTATTTATATAAATAGATTCAGATATTCGGATAAACGAATTCGAATATTCAATCAGATATTTTGGTAATTGTAAGCAAAAACAGATATTTGGATATCTGGATATCCATAAATTTCAGAAATATTAAATGGATACAGATATATCCGAATCCGCAAAATAATCGTTAGATTCGAATTCGATATGAGGTTAATTTTAAATATCGGTCGAATTCAGATACATATATCAAAAATTTTAATCGGATATAAATTCAAATATTGTATATTCACTTTATTTAATATTCATTTACACCTTTAATTGTATACTTTGGCTCAAAATTGTCGAGAAACTAGCTAAATTGGCAGGACAAGTGCAAAGTTAATCTCATAAATTAGGGACTATGGCAGTTCAGGTTCCACGATTTCGTAAAAGTGCCTACTCAATCCCATAAATTAATCTTGGCTTACAAAATTGAGAGTTTTTTTTTTCTTTCTAAAATGTTACTCTAATTGATAATAATTTTCATAATATTACTCCCTTCAAAATATTCTCCATACTATTACTCTACTTTATAAGCTCAGGAAAATTCAATTTATTTTCTTATCTTTTTGAGTTATAGGTAGTCTTTTTTTGTTATTTTTAATTTAATTTATCTTTTTCATTTTTAAACTACTATTATATTTCTAACACTTAACCTAAACATCAAATAGTCCAATAATCATGAAATTATAATAAAAATTTATAATTTCTTTTAAACAAGAAGGTATTATTAATTAATTAATTGTATCATATCTAAATACAACTATTGCTATAGATCTTTACTTAAAATTTAACTACTTATTGTTCAAAAGTGTGATTATAATACAAAAAGTGTTGCTTTCGGCTGTCTTTAATAGCAAAATAAATTAAAAAAGAAAATAATTTGATAAATTTAATGATTTATGAACAAAGTGGGAGCAAAAACTTAATTAGCTTGCATCATTATTGAGAAATTAAAATAATTATCATAAATATTACAACACCATATTGAATTCTTAACAATGATTCTCTTTTCAAAACCAAATAGACTGAAAAATAAAATTTAATTACTCAATAAATAATGGTAACTAGATAGTTAAATTAGAATTTTAAAAGTTTTGCAAAATAAATGAAAATCTTATTTTATAATCTCATATTTAATTCTTGATTTTATTGAATGGTTCTCACCTATATATATTGAATGGTTCTCACCTTACTATTGTAATTCCTTGATAATTGCTCACCTTACTATTCTTGATAATTCCTTACAATATCATCAAGGAGTTCTTATGTTGCTATTTTTTGGTGATGATGTGCGCGCCACATGTCATTTTTCGGCAAAGATAGCCGAAAAATTGGCCGGAGTCCTGACAGTGCAAAAGAAAATAAAGTTCTCGTCCCACATTTGCCATATCCCTAATAAAATGTGTCCTCAATGTGAAAAGTGGCATCTCAACTGTCCTAAAAATGCAATAAAGCCGTTAGAAAAGAGACTAAATACATGTTTGTTGTTTACCAAAGTGTTTGGCAGTACTAGTGGTCCAACAATGTGTTGCTTATCAAAATATTTGGTAGTATTAGTAGTCCAACGCTAGTTCCTAGAGACAGGAAAACCCTTCTCATCTTTATTATTGTTTATTATAGTGCTTGGAATAAGTGTTTTCTTCCAATCTATATCGTTCCTCTTTGTTATTGGATTTTGACATTTTTTTCGGTTCTAATCTTAATAGTATTCTTGCAAGTTCTAAATTCTAAGTTGAAATACACTTAGGATAATGGATTAAACTTCGGCCCGACCACTATAAATCATTGTATGTTTATTGCTTTTCATATTTAACTTTATTACTTTCAAAGGCACTAGGTTTGGTATTTACGATTTTTCAAAACAAAATATGTATATTAAAACCTATACTTATTCTATTGCATTTACAAAGACATAAAAAAGTTTTAATTGTACATTCATGTACACACACATACACTAAGTCTAACAAATACCGCCGCTACGTTCTTTTGGGATGATTACACTTAATTATCCTGAGGTATGACCAAATTACAAATTAAATCCTCAATTTTTAAAAATTAAATAGATAACCCTGAGGTTGCATACTAAATTGTAATACTAGCTGAAATGTGAGAAAGATAAAATTGCCCTCAAATCTTTTACTATTAAAAAATTGGTAAATTATACAAAACTACCATAAAGTATGTCAAAATTATAAATTTAACTCTCGATTTCGGAAAATTACCTAGACAGCCCTAGGATTTGCACACTAATTATAATGCTAAAGGGGTTTGATAAAGACAAAAACCCCCCAAATCTTTTGCAATGCATGATATTTTTTCATCGAAAATGATGTTTTTTAATAGTTTATTTTTTTCATCAAGAATAATACTTAAGGTATCATATATGTAATATATTATAAAAATTAATTAATACGTGTTTAGTGTTTTTTTAAAAAAAATTCAATTATTCAATGTGGATTCTAAAGTTTGTATATATTTTTTGTGATTATCAACAATTTTGTTTGTTAAGTTGGTATAAAATATTAGAAAAAGACCTTATGTATTTTAAAATATTACAAAATCAACCCTAGACAATTTGTAAAATTATTGGCCAAATTTAACAAAAGGGTAAGATATAAAAAATATATTAAAATTTAACAGTTTTCATTAAAAATTCTAACGGTAATAGACGGAATGTTACTTATGTAAAACATATGCATATCTTAGGGTTATCACATGAGCTAATTTATAATTATACTAAATCTCAAGGAGTGTAGATATAATTTTCCCTTTATTGTGTTGTTTGAGTGTTCTTTGAATCGATGATTGATGATGAGATATAAGAGTTGTACTTAATTTGAATTATTGATGTAATTGTTTATTTAAAATGTATTGTTCTCCCTCAAAAGGATAACTAAAATTGATATATTTATCAGTTAACTATTTGAAATTAATTAATTAATCAAATAATTTAATATATGTTACCTAATAAATAATGATCATTAATTAATAACTCTAGCTAAATTAATTTTTTTAATTAATCAAATAGTGATAAACACAAGACGTGTAAATTTATTTTATAATAGTAACTGAAAAATGAAACTAATAAGAAGGTAACACTTGAACAAATCGACAAAATGATTCCGACAGAAAAAATAATTTGAAAACAACAAAAGAAATCGAGGAAATGTGCCAATGAAATACATTTAGGAAAACTGAAAATATATATAAAAAAAAAAGAAAGAAAAACCCTGTAATAATTTAATTAACGTGAAGCACCTTATTTATACTCGCACGCTCTCTCCTTTTCTATTCCAACCTTATTAAACCATTGAATTTCCAATTTTACACGTTTACCCCCCACCGATCCCCATGTAACTAATATATATATATACATATATATAAACATATAATATTTATCTAATAGTAATTATAGAATCGATTTCTCTCCTTTAAAATTTAAAATTCAAAACAATTTCTAAATAAAGATTAAAATAAAAAATAAAGTAATTAAAATTTAGATATAACAACTAAGCAATTATAAAATCTCAACATAAATAATAATACTAAATCAGTAATCAAAAAATCTTAAAATAATTAATTTTAATGTAATTTTTTTTATATTCATAAAAAATTACAAAAAAATATACATTTTCCTTCATCGTTCTTCCCTATCCAACATCACCGTCACCTAATCTTTTTCCTATCCTCCACGGACACTAGCCAGCGGGCGCCTACGCTACCAAGATAACCGCAGATCCCATCATACATATTGTTCCTCAGCCGCCGCCCAACTTCTCAGATCCCTACACCATGCCAACGACCAAGCTATATAGCAAAGGGTAGAAAAGAAAAAGAATCTGGAATTTCTTTTTGAAAAAAAAAATAGTAATAATAAAATACACAGGGTAGAAAAGTAATCTTTTTTATACTTAGATTGTGTTCATATATTCACCTATGTTGCATGGATATTAATACGGCGAAATCGACATGGACAGAACGACACAAAATTTGTAAAAATTTTATGATATGAAACATTTCCGACATGACACTATTAATATAAATATTTTTATATTATTTTAGTGATAGTGTGACGTAATATGCATATATACATATTGATATAAGTACAAAATGATATAAGTACAAAAAAAATAGAAGTTAGTATCGGTGATTTATCTCAAATTTTTTTACGTGATTTATAAATTATCTATTTTAAAAATCAAAAGAAAGTTTCGATTTGCAGTGAAAAATAAAAAATATAATGTGAAATTAAATCATTTGGATGAAACAAAAAAAATGTTTTTAAATAACTTTATAAAATTTTTATTTTTAATTATCATTTTATAGTTGGGGTACTCACAAAAATATGTATAAAAAACTTTGTGTGTTCAGAAAGTGTCGAACCCGTTCTTGCTAGTATGTCCAATACAAAATTAGAAGTGTCGGATTTATTTAATTTTATGGACACTCACGTGCTGCGTCGGACACATGTCGAAGAAGTGTTTGAGGATTATGCGTCTAACATGATGTCTGATACTACATGACTCTAATGTTAAAAGTATCTATGCTTTATAAATATGCACCAACCGGAATTTTTTTTCTTTTTTTTTTTTTGAATCTTTAATTCCTTTAAGAAAATCAAAGTGCAAACTATGACAATTAATACATGTACTTATTATTAAATAATCCAATGATGCAAATATGATACTTTTGACATTATTTATAATTTTTTTTTGAAAAAGTATTATACATATTAAAGTAAGTCATATCTTTCCTTCCAAATACTTATGTTACATCCATAATTTTCGCATTCGTCTATAAATCCATATATCATTTATTATGAAAAACGAATTATAATTTTAATATACCCATACATATTAGATACAAGATATTTTCCATCCTGCATTTAATTAACTAGAGTTAAGGACCAAAAAAAAAAAAAAGAATAGTTAAATAAGATCAGTGTTAAACCAAAATAAACATATAAAGAAAATGTAGGATGAAAGTGAAGCCTAAATATTTTCAAAAAAATTGGGGCCTATATTTAAATGGCTAAATGCGAATGTCCAAGTCCATAAAGGCCCGTTTACATTTGTTCTAGGCCTCGAACAACGGCCTATCTTCGTAGGCTGTCGCTGGTTCTTTCTAGTCTCTCTCCTCTCCCTCTATCTCCCTCTCTCTCTACTTTGGCAGCTGACTACAGTTTCTCCGCCGTCACCCAGTTTCCTCCAACAATGGCCGAGGTTGACGCCGCCAAGCTCCCATCCCTGGATGAGGTACTTCTATTCAACCCCTTGGCTATATAATTGTTCTTTTTTTTTTTTTCCTTTGAGTTTGTTAATCCCATCGATTTGATGCATTTGTGATTTTTGGAGAAATTATATTATGCTCTGAAGAAATCCTGCTACAATGATGAGTATATCAATGTCTCAGATTTGATTTTGGTCGGGGATAATTTATTGTTATTATTGTATTTTTGCGGTGGGGAAATTCTTGGGCGTTATGGTTCTCTTGCTGTCTATTTAACCTAGCTCTGCTGAAAACTGGGAGGGGGATTTATTTTCTTTTTTCTTTTTGTTGTTGGGGCGTATGTGTGTGTATGTGTGTGTGTGCATATCTGCTTATAAGGATAGATTGGGCCTGCCATTGGATCGCAGGTTTGTGATCTGGCCAAAACCTAATTATAGACTTTATGGAGTATCTGTTTGGCTATATGTGTGCCAATTAAAGCATGAGTAAATGACTCAAACAATTGCTTTTAGTATTGTTATTCTGCAATTTTATTGTTTAAACTGGGACCATTGACAAATTAGTCATCCCATTTTCTGAAAATTTAGTCTTTCTGTGATGTTGGATTGAATAGTCTCTAAAACTCGAAGTGCACAAATGAATCTGATGTTTTGCTAGTGATGTCTGTATTTAAGATTTCACAGGAGTTACTGCTCTCAATTGAGCATCCTTATAATTGGTTAGCTTTTGCCGTTCCTTTCAAAATAGGGTCAAATGTCTTATATTAGAAAAGGCAAAAAAGAATATCTGTCATTCTCATATTGTTACAAATACGAATAACTGTGTGCCAAGCATCGCTGGTTATTTTAAACCTGTTATGGTACCACATGGATGGTAAACTTATCAATTCTTATGAAGTTAATGAAAAGAGTGGGTTATTAATAGGTCTGATCCTCCTTAGTGATTCAGACACTGGATTTGTTTCATGGTATTAGTTGTATACTATAAGTTATTTTGTACTAATTCTTTAAAAATACTGAGGTGTTTGATTTTTTGAAAAAAATGTTGGAAATCTGATATTAGAAAACAGTTTATCCAGAAATAAGCAATAACGATTTTTAGCATCTGTAAGCTGGGGTAGTTTAATAGAGTTTGACAACTTTGCCCTTCATGTTGTTTGAAGACATTCACTATACTTGCCTCTTAGTTGTGCTTTTGCAGCACAAAAATACGATGGGGCTTCAAGTTAACTTAAATTGAACCTTTGCTCTATGATGATAACCATCAATATGTCAGTGTAATTGTCCAAACTATGATAACTGGTTCCAGTGCGCCCCTTTACTCTACAATGATATCAATAAGTTATGTAAATGTCAAATCTTGGAAAACTGGCTTCAATTCCCCCCCCCCCCCCCCCCCCCCCCCCAAAAAAAAAAGGACTATCTAAAGTGAATTATCCAAGGGGAAAGGCACAGGATCAAAATATGTAAATAGAAATTATCTAAAGCAAAGGCTTCAGAAGTGCCGGAATAAGAATGGCATTCGTTCCATTTTTTCTTTGTCTATCTTCTTTTGCTTGATTTGAGCTTTAATTTGTTATGGCATACTTTATCTTATCCTTTGGTTGACAGCAATATCTAGTGGAGAAAGAAACAAAACCAGAAACGGCTGCAAAATCTGTGGAAGGGTCTGAGGTCAAGCCCTCAATAGACTCTCCTGCTGAGGACATTGTTCAGAAAACGGCTGAAACCCCGAGTGCTGTTGACAGTGAAACTGCTCCTGCTGCTGCTGCTGAAGAGGGTGGTGAAGCCTCTGACGCTAGTGCTGAAGAAAGCAAGGAATCTGGTCCTGCTGATGAAGCTACTGATAATGCTAACCCAGCTCCCAGCGAAGAAAGCAATGACAGTGCTGAATCTGAGGGCAAAGATAACCAAGAACAAGAAGCCGAAGAGACTCCTGAGATCAAGGTTTAACTTGAATTAATCATAACTCTTCTGTTGCTGCCTTTTTCCTGCTAGATGTGTTTGCTTTATTCACTTACCAATTTCGCCCATTTCCTTTTACATTTTTTTGCAGCTTGAGACAGCACCAGCAGACTTCCGTTTCCCTACCACTAACCAAACCAGACACTGCTTCACCAGATATATTGAGTATCATCGGTGGGTAAACTATATCTTGCTGCTTCCTTGCTTTATCAATTTGATTTTGACAATTCTTGAACCATTACTGCAATATGTTTCCTCAATTGGTTTATGTTCTCAGGTGCATTGCTGCAAAGGGTGATGGAGCACCCGAGTGTGACAAGTTCGCTAAATACTATCGCTCCCTTTGTCCCGGTGAATGGGTATGCTTGCGTCTGCTGATCAGAATGCTTGGTTATATATTCCGACCAGCCTCCCTTCTCCCTTCTCAAAATAAAGTAATAACGAAAAGAACATAAGAAAACCAGGTTGAATGTAAATCTAAAGTAAGAAAGGATGGGAAAAGGAAGAATAAGCTGCGTTAATGCTTAAAAGGGTCTTTTGTGTACTATTAGCTTCTCCAATGCACGTATTTGAATGTTCTGCAATTAATGAGTTGTTTCTGGACAAAAGAATTGAAATTGTTACATGCTTGGTGACATCACCAGGGACAATTTTAAGCTGTAGATCTAATCCTGATGTGCTTCATTCTTGGTTGCAGATTGATAGATGGAATGAGCAAAGGGAAAATGGCACCTTCCCCGGTCCTCTGTAACTGAATTCCTTGGACGAAGTTCTACATTTTGGTATCCATTTGATATTCACAGAGTTTCTTTTTTCCAAGCAGCAGATAAATAAAAAAAGAGTTGGCTTGTTCTTATCAAGAATTAAAGCACGAACTGTAATCAGTGGCCTCTTGAACCACATTGTTGTCTTATCATGTATTTGCAGATAAATTTTCGTCCGTAACAATAGTCAGTCATCTAAAATTTTCGGTGCTTTGTGGCATAAATATTACACATTTATTTGCACTTAAATACGAGGCACGCATTTGTGCAATGCTCTGCCAAGTTTACCATGGTCGTGTGACCAGTCCAATGTGTTCGGTTTTTTAGGTCGTGCCATACATCAAAGTTGGCTATAGTCTTACGCAGGATAGGTACTTTAGTTGAAGCGTCTAGGCTTACAACTTATATCAGACCAACACACCTATACAACGACATGCATGCATGGTTGCCAAGGACCTCGGAATTAAATCAATAAGAAATCAGGGGGTGCACTGGCGTGTGTGCTAAAGAAATTTAGATGATCCCTTAAATACAATAATGTATGCATGGGGTAATTTTAAAATCGCGTGCATCCATCCTTTAAATTATTATATTTGGCTCCTTTATCTGACTTTACATATTATGGTGGTGTTTTTTGATATTATAGTTCTGCAATTTGTCTGCCGCATTACTTGGACAAATAAGGGAAGCGCGAGTCCCAACAACTTCGGTATCTGACAGTTCTGTATATCAAAAAGAAAATGTTGATGTTTATTGATAGTCAAATTTTCCTTTTTCTTTTTTGTTTTGAATTCAGGTGACGTTTAAAATTCTTTTTGTTAAATTTCTTATTCATCCTCACCAATCCAGACCACACAACACTTGAAATTCTTTTGGTTAAATTATATTCAGCCTCAACTTCAAAGACATCCTTTGAATTCTATTCAAACCTCAATCTGCTCTAGGGCATCAATTACACCCCTTTCTTTTGCTTTTCTTTATCTTCCCAGCATGTACGCTCCAAAGGCCTAGCAGACATAGTGATAAGAGGACCAAACTCGATTTCTTTTTATTCCTTCAAGAATCAAATAACAACATTCTAGTTAGCACATATCCTGGTGTGACAAACTCAATACAAGAATGAATTTTCATCTCTATCTACTCCAAAAATGGACGTATTTTTCCCGACTCATGTGTAGCCCCAGCCAGACGAGATATCTCACAGATTAGTATCTGTTTTCCCAACCATATATCAGGATCCATCAGCCAACCATATATCAGGATCGATCAGCCCTTCCATCAAAATATATCCACTGTATATGCGCAATGGCACCCTTAATCTTTCAGATGGCCAACTCCTCAGGCTGCAACAATGAAAAAAAGATAGCAGACCTGCAAACAGTGCCAACCATCCATCTCAAGTGGTATCATACAGTTCCTGTTAAGCACGGTTTTACTTGACAATATGAGAAGTATTCGTATGTTGAGATCCCTTCTGACATAAACAATCTGGTAAAGGATTCACGTAAAATGCCTCTTCTGAACGAAACCTATCCGTTCCCCTTGTTCCAGAGATCGGGCCCTTCCTCTTCCTTGGAGATCCTTGCCTGAGAATAGCAATGGAAAAGAATACCGAATCTGACTATTTGTGTTAAGCAGCTCAAATTTTAAGTAACAAAGCTTCGTGCCAGCAATGTATGTTGTTCTTTACCAAAGAGAGAGGGAGGGGGGTTAAATGGAAAATGGCACATTTGAATACACAAGAGGAAGAGTGGAGGAAAATCAATTTGTTGGGATCACTCTTATAAGAATAGACCTACGAATGTCTGCTGGTGAGTATGGAATAATCAATGGAAAAAAATAATCATTGGCACGTCCACCCCAGACTTGCTCATATATCAAGATTCAAGATCATAACTATATCCACACTAACACGAGAATATCATGCCAACATAAGCAGAGTAATTGAAAATTTTTCATGGTGGTGGCTTACCTTCTCCGGTGAATTTCATTGACTTGATATGAGAGATTTTTGCCTTCTTTCATTGTTCTTCTCTCAATCTTATCAAACAACCGAACAAGGGCTTTCCTAATGAACAAAAGAAAAAAACTTTGAAAATAAGCAACTTAGCATTGAAGTTATGATACCTAATCCGAATTACGGAAATATAAGAAACATGTAGAAACAAATTTCTTGCCTGTCAGGTGAAATGGTTTTTCTATGTCCCAGAAAGCGACGATGACCCTCAACTGCCCTAGCCATGTTGCCAGAGTATGTTGGGATGAATATATCACTTTCAACAGACACAATATAGTCAAGTGCAGCCATTTGTGATGCGTGATTGATGAAAGGTTCAAGCTCCTCAGCTGATGCCAACTTTTCCTACGAATGAACATTGTGTGAGCCAAACTGCACTAGTGGAATGAACTTCAATTATCAAATTTCATAGATTCTCACATTTGTAAATACTGGAGCATGAGAATCCATGCCAAGCATAGGCAGGGGACTAAACAAGAATACATGTAGAAAACGGAAAAAAAAAAAATGGACATAATGCAAGAATGCACCACTTCAGTGTCAATACTTAAACTGAAACAAATAATTTAAGGACTGGAATGGATCCAAAATGTCGTGCATAACCTAATCTTTCTACGATGTTAAGAAATAAAGCTTGAACAAAGTTCTATTGGCAGAAGGCATATTTTTGTATCCCCAAATTTCAAGATCTCTGTCTATCTATCAAACCTTTTTTCTAGTGTTTTCAAATACTTCATTTTGATAGAAACAAATGACAGACTTGTTTCACAAACTAGGAAGTTTCTTTTGCCAATAAAAAATGCAGGTGAAATTTGTCTTCTTGCTAGATTTCAACCTATGGGTTTTATAACAGGCAAACCAAACAATTTTCATCTGTCTTCATGCCTCTAGACCTTGGGCTGTCTATTGATGCAAACTCATTTAGTTCAACCTGCTGCAGTTAAAACTGAACCAAGTTAAATTTCAGTGCTGCATAGTTGGAGCAGTTAAATAAGGTCTGATCAATTTGAGAGTTGAACTTGAGCCTAATAAGGCTCACCAAATGCGAGTTGCTAGCTCGAAGCACAAGGGTTTTGAGTTAGTTTTGAAAAATTATGTTTACTTTAATTAATTTGTATTATCGTTCAAAAAGGCAAAAAATATGTATCCCAAAATAGTTGTTAGACATATTACGAAGGTTCTTATCTCTTTTACAGATGAAAATTTGTTATTTGAGCTACCATGATATAAACCCGAAGCTCACCAAAATGTGAGAAAAAGGGGGAAAAGTTTCTGAGCTAAGTTTGAACCTAGGATCATAAAGATTGGCAGTGGTTCAGCTCAAGCCAACCCTATCCAAGCCCCTAACCAAGCAGATAGTGTTAAACTCCAACTTAGCGGCAGGTTGCACTCATGCCCTTGACTATATGTAGCCTGTGAAAATTAGTATTCTAAGTTAGGCAAATTGAGAAGATCTCTCCACACTCAAAAATCCATGTCACACTAAACGAAACCAGAAAAATCCCCATTACAGCACAGACAAGTAAATCCATTTTCACTTATTGTCTCCAACTTTGTACAGGTCGTAGTCTTTATGCCACTAACCGATTTGCTAGTGCAGTCATATGGCCACCTTACTTCTCCTTGGTCAAAAGTGAGCACACATATTTGGTTATCATTACTAGAAGGCTGCTTAAAAATATGTGCCACTTCTCTGCTATGCAAATTGACAGTCCCTCAAGGCGCGTTCATTCCTTTCTACCAATTAGATCGAGTCATAGCGAAAACAGTTGATTGTCAGTTTATCAGTATATCTCAAATTTTTGCTTCCTTGGACACCTACAAAACCCCATGGAACATTAACCATATCCTTTATTGCCCAAAAGGTCCCTCAAAAAAGTGATAATAAAACTTGATAAGAAGACTCTAAATCACCAAGAACCAGTTATTTTCGACCAAAAGAGAATCCTTGCTCAGAACAGGGAACCCAAACTTCCATTTCAAGTTTCGTAGTCAGTTGTGATTGCATCACTAGGCCTTCATTCATAAATTGATAAATGATATCATATTAGATAATAGATGCTCGCATTCCAAGGCCCTGGAGGCTCATGGAATAGAGCATAACTTGATCATAGTAACAGCCAATACACAAACAATGAGAACATCATGCAAATTGATGCAAGACATAATGCGCGTACCTTGTTCATTAATAATGGATAGCGAGTCCGCAGATCAGCCATACGAGATTCACCCCCATAAATCCCTCCAGAAGCAATATATATGGGCGTACTTGATGGAAAACCAAGAGCCCTAAGGAATATTCCAACCTCTTTTGGAGTTAGCGGACAATAGCCTTTCGCTCTCTGTTCTACAGGGTCAATATCTTTTACTTTCCACCACGTCGTATTCTCTCTAAAAATTTAAAGATAAGATTAAAAGATCAGGTCAGTGTCATAAATCACAAAATTGTAAAAATGCATTGATGTTTACCTGATTGTCTTTAGTTCCTCAGCTTCTTCTGGCGACAAATCATGGGTGCAGCCACTGAAGGCGAGCATGTCCTTTTCAAACCGTAAATGCAAAGCTATATAGCGACCATGGGACCTCATTCGATCAACCAACAACTACAAAGCGAAAGCATTAACATGACAAAGTGTGCAAAGGACATGCATCTATTCAAGAAGAAAGTACAAGGGAAAAAGAAGGCAAAGATGATGCCCAAATTTATGAATTTAGATTGCAATGATTGAGTGATTACCTTTCCCATTCTCTCAATGTGAGGCGCAAACCGTAGGGCTTCATAGCAAGCACGGCATCTCAGCTTCTGAATATCAGGAGGAAGGTGGTTGTTTGCTAACCGAGAATCAGACTTCGCTGCTCGAATCACCTAAAAAATTTTGCCATCATAAATATATTCTATAGACAAGGGAATCAAACTCCAGTTTCTTCTTACCTCATAGTCTGCCCACAACCTTGCTATCTCTTCCTCATAGTAATCTATGCCAGACCAACTTCTGAAATGCTTCACGGCCCTAGTGGCAGTTGCCAATTCCTTTGGGAGCTTTTTTATAATTTTTACATCGTCAACCAAATAATTGATAAAATGATCTTCATCAAAGACTTCAGAGAAGTTGCTGCAAAGCAGTACATTAGAAACACTTAATCATGCACATATGCATTCCATACAGGACTAGAAAGAAGCTAACAGAATACCTCGTATCTTGCCAAAATGAGCGTTTATCTAGTTCAGGAATCACAAGAGTAGCATTGATAATACGTGCAACAGCAACCATATCGCATATCTGCAAGCAAGAAGTATGTCATTATTCATGCAGTCATGTCGGTAACAAGCTGCTCAGCAATTAGAATACAGTACAACCCCGGTGCATACGATTTTCATAAATTACACACTGCGAGGGCATGCCTTCAAATGCGGAGTGGTGAAAAGAAAATCAGGGCATTAGAAGCAGGTGTCCTTCCTGCAGGCATAAGCCTGGGATCAGAAGCATATTCTCTTTGCACCACAAGGTGCCAAGATGGGCATTCGTGGTGAATGAGTCTGAAATGAAAAAATTACTTTTTCAACTTTGAAATGATTTTATTGCTTAAATTGCTAAACAGCCATTTTGAAATTCAAAGCCGCTGAATGAAGGAGAAACAATTAGATGAAAGTTGAGGAAGTAACATCCAACAAGTCTTACTCTTCCACAGTTCTACCCTTCTCTAAAATTTTTTTACTTCTTTGTTGCCATACGTAACCACCAATCTTCACATCAAGCTCAGAATGATAGTGTCCTCATCAAGATTATTCATACATAGGGTTGCACTTTTCTATCATTTTAATTTTCTAGCCTTACAAATTATAACAATAGGCTTTTATCCATTGTACACAACAATAACAAGTCATCATATCCTTTGTCATTTTTCTCTGCAAAGATTATTTCTATTCATCTTATGATTTTGGTTTGGGATGCAAGAAGCGCTGAGTCAGAACATTAGCCCCACAAGCCGGCTCGCGTAAGGCTTGAATTAAGCTAGGGTTTCTGTGAGCTTGAGCCAAAATTAAGGTGCTCAAAAGCTTCCGAGCATTTATTCATTGATGCTCTGAAATCTTTAAGGCATGCATATTGCTCAAATAGAAAATGTTTTAGACAACAATTAGCATGGTTGATTTATGTATGAACTGTGCAAGTTGCTTTGTTGAATGATGAAGTTAGAATATGTCGGAATATCTAAGTTGCAGGAAAGAAAGCAGTCAATTAGATGGATTAAATGTTACTATGTTAGCCTAATCCCCTGTAGCAACATGAGCAAGAATTCTTTGGTTCCTCGTTCTATGGGCTTTACCTTGTTTTTATATGAAGAAGCTTATAAATAAGACTAAAGAAAGGGGATCCGTAAGCTCTGTGGTAACAGGGATCACATTCTAAATTCCCATTATTGTTCTGCAAAGATCTATTGCTTTATTGGGGCTCAAAGTAACTGCTCAGATAATTGGCAACTCAAACAAAAAACAAAACATAAAAAATTGGCTTTTGAAACTGCTATCGTTAAGGACTTCAGAATCACTTCATGCTTGATGTAATATAGGTTATTACGTTCCGTCAAATAGGCCGCAACAACAAAATAACCACAAGCACAAGGAAAATATATAAATTCTCATCTGTAGACAACTTCCACAGTTGCACCCCATTCTACAGCTCCCAACCTTAATGCAAAATAATAAAACTAGGCCTAACTATGCAACTTGAAAAGTAGATAGAGTCCAAAACGCATGGCCCCGGTTGATGTCAGCAATAGGAGTTCAGAGTCATGGTTGCTAGAAAGTATGGATTTAGGCTTCAGATGTTAAGACATGCAGAAAAAGCATGTAAAATGTTACTCAACTCGGTCTTTGAGAATATGTCCTCAAATAGGCTCGAATTTGATTTCTGAATGTGATGCTAACTATTTTAAACAGGTAGACCATTACCAACTAAGACTGAACTGACTAAATGGTTTTGCACAAGTCACAAACTTATTTCCAGTCTAGTACATATTTGGGAAGAATTTAAGTGGCCCCAAACCAGAAATTTTTCATTTGCCTTTTCAGTTCCTGAGCTCTACAGTTACTAGTCTCCTATGCTTCATCATATTTCAAAAACCGTACAGTTTTGCTTCCACGATATAATATTTGAACAAGCAAGCACTATATGGTCGGCAGTTGAGGAATTCTAGCACGTTGCCTTGATCAGGAATCACATAGATAAAAAGAGCCAACAAATCATGGTGCTCGAAATTGCTAACATATCTCATTCATTTTGTGTACTGGCCTAGTAACATCAGATTTTCTCATGATGGATAAGCAGATAAATAACGGATGAAAAATCATAAAATGCCAGAAACCAGCAAAGAATACAAAAGGATGACAATTTGATGACCAAGAATAGATTTATATTTATACAAGCATAAATATATTTTGGAGGGTTTGAGGGGAGGGGGATCTTTATATATATACATACATACATATATGTATATAATGAGAGAGAGAGAGAGAGTGGGAAAAGACAAACCCCAGCCCTCATCTGATTAAGGCCACCATTTGTATTTACCAGCAGGTAACCTCTGGATTCTGGAGGAGCTGAAAGAAGATAGCACTACGTTAATAAGTAACAAGTAGAAATAATAAGCGCAAGAAGTAAAATGAAACAATGCATACAGGAGAATAAAATAATAAATATCTCTTACTTCTGTAAGATGAACTTCGTTCAGTGCAAGGCACATAATCTTTATTAGGAGGTGGTTTCCACAACTTATCTAGATCCAAGCTCCCTCTTGCAACATCCAACTGTCAAATCTAAAGGAGTGAAAACATGAAAGGTGCATGACTAATTTTTATCAATAACTGTGACCTATAGTCCATGACACAAACATCCAAATTTCAGCCACATGAATCACAAGCACAACCCAACATAAAAGGGCAACACCCATCTTTTTCTTTAATTCGTTTTAAGGAATCAAGAAAGTAAAATAATGAGTGCATTCTGGAATCGAAACCTTATGAGCAGTGATAGGAGCTCTCAACAAATGGGGCAGAGCAAACTCCTGCATCCAGCTTCGCTCCCTGCTCAGTTTTTGGTACCCAATCTCATGTTGCTACAAGAAATCAAACTCACTCCAGATCAGCATTAATACCCATTTCACCCATCCCAATTCATAACTTGGAACAGATAAATGTGTTAAAAAAAAAAAAAAGAGGACTGACAAGAAAACACTACTAAGGAAACAACAATCTTTCAAATAACCTTGAAACTTTGTGAGTTGATTTTTCTACAAACCTTCAATTACCCATTATATTTAAAGTAAACCCACGGATTCTGAAATGTATGAGTACACACTCAATCACAAAAAGGGTATATTAAACATCTAACCAAGATTGGGGGAAGAGATCCATGTGTATTTTCAGAAGTACAAGTAAATTGCAAGAACAAAAACCAAAAGACCAAAAAAAGAAAAGGAAAGAAAGGGGAATCGAGAGCTGACCGCAGGGAGCTTGCGCGAAGTGTCAGCAGGCAATTTAACTTCTTGAACGTGCACGGAAACAAGTGCTACAAGAGTTATACAGCCTATGGCGCACATTATCACCCGCCTCAGGATCAGCACTGTCGCCCACCGCCGCTTCGCCACCGCTGCCATTCCCTTCTCCCCCAAACACCACTGCCCAGGAAACAGTATCAACAAAAACCCTTCTTTTTTCCAGTTATTCCTTAACTTCTATACACAGTAAACCCGCGTGCGTGTCCTCTGTATTATGCCTTTCTTGCGGTGTGAAAGATTGATGGCATTATGATTTGACAAGAAAGTGGGAATCGTGGGACAAGAGAGAGAGAGAGAGAGAGAGAGAGAGGTAATTCCCTAATTTGCTATGATACTGAAGAGGAGAAGTGGAGGGATTTGGGACGAAGGGTTTAATGTCGGATGAAGAAATTTGAAGATTTTGTTGGCAGTTCCTAAATTAGATTCCGAAGACACAAAATGCCAAATAAATAACTGCAATTTGTTCTATCTATTTCGGAATTTAATATCAATTTTATTTATTTATTTGTTTGAAAAGGGCAAAAAGAAAAGAAAAGAAAAGAAAATGCAGGCTTTTGGTTTGGAAATGTGCAGGTGCACTGCCGCACTAATCGGAGAGAGAGAGAGAGAGAGAGAGAAATACAAAAATATATTTAGATTAATAGTTCTGAAAAATTGCGTATGCATTTGATCATGTTCTCAAATGTTAGTAAAATAATGCTGTATTATCTGAAGTTAAGTCCATGTGACATTTAGTTTTGATCACATGAATTTATTTGTCTTCACTAATCACTTATCAGCATGTCTAACAGTTAAAATTTTTGAATGAATCAAGTCCTATACTCCACTATTATTTAATCTAAAATACTAAAACATAGTATTGCGATAAGCCAATACATATATATATACACACACACACACATAACTTTTATAACTTCATAGTCAACATTGAATTAAATATTGTACAGAAGGGCTCATAATTTGCCAGAATTCTTAGGTTGAATCAAATTACTACATAGTAAATATTGCATTTATGAATACAGCATTAGAGGGTTGGCACGACATTGATTTTGTTTCTCCTTCATAAATCCTTCCCCCAAGTGTCGTTTTCAATCTTTCTGCAACTTTATTTTGTTCCTTGTATAAGGGTAGGGGACCTAACATTGTAAGAGCTTCAATCAAGATTAAGTTCGATCAAAATGAAAATCATCCTTGTGAATTTCTAATGAAAATCATCCTTGTGAATTTCTATAAGTTTTCTATTAACTTTTAAGAACCCTCTTGATTCAAGTCAAGCTTTGACATGACATGAACCTGTTCAAGATCAATCGAGGAAGCTATCTATACGCATGAGATAGAGCTTCGAATAAGGATATATTGAGAGATGGTCCAGTGTAAGTTACTCAACGCTCAAGTTAAGTTTAGACAAATATTTATACAAAAAACTTGAAAGAAAAGTAATCTAAAAATTGAATTTCATGTATGTGTTTAACTTTCTAAATATAAATCTTGGGTTATTTATAATGTTAAGATTAGTGAGGGTTGTCAAAGTGGCACAAGTCCATTGCTTTGTTACTCTAATTTATATTAATGGTATTAATTGGGCCCTATGAAATGAAGGGTTATATCTCTTGTAAAGTTTTTTAACCTAACTAGCAACTGTGGTGATCGTTCCTACGTGCGCAAACTCCTTTTTGTATAGATTTGTTCATTTTTTTTTCCATATAAATCTTACCTCAATGAGATCATAGTATACTCATATGATGTAGTACAAAATAACACAAAATTATGGTTATAAACAAAGTCAAGATTTCGACCAAAAAGATATCTCATTCCTCTAAAATTTTGTAGGTTAGTAGTTTTAGTTCTCCCGTCATTTTTACATTATGCACAAATAGTATCACAATTTTGCAATCAAATAATCACCAATAAATCATAGATGTTGGCGTAAATAAAATCTACTACAAAACATGCATTCATTCTTGTGAAATTCATTATTGTAGAGGTCCGGACCTTCCGGTATTAACTTTTCTATTAACAAGATTAGATATAATATTCTCCCAATTCATAACTGATAAGACTTGTAAGAATGATACATATATTTACATGAATGCAAAATTAAATTCATCTTATCCAAATCTAAAGAAACAAAATTAAGAAGAAAACCTTTGAGTATAAAAATTATACATGAGCTCAATTTACAAAGTACAACTCAATATAACTTTTTGTTCAACTCATTTGACAAAGGCCTCCCAAGAAGAAGCTGAAGAGCCAATTAACCTCTTAACACTTTGTCTTTGCATGTCAAAAGAGAGTGAAAGAAAGATACATCGTGGAATAAAATAAATACAAACAGATGTATAAAAAAAACAGGAAAAAAAAAAGCAAGAACACATGTGACATCCTAATTTTATACATGAAATAGATATAATAACTATAGTAATAACACTAAAAATCGGCTACTATAATAATATATACATAAAAACAAAAATTATTTATGTAATATATATATAACCGAAAATTTTAGGAATAATAATAATTGTTATAATAGTAATATGTTTTATTTGTTCTATTTGTTAGGACACTTGTTCATATTATATGCTAGACAGGATATAGGTCATATGTCATTTTTATTTGCAAGATATGATAAGGGACACTTGTTCTTCTTATGAGTTGTAGGAGATTTGTCATTTTCATTATCAAGACATACCATAAGACCCTTGCACCTATTATTTTCAAGATAATGTAATCTTTGAAAAATAGATAACATTTGTAAGGACACTTATTTTCATCATTATAAAAGTTAGGACACTTGTGTGTACTGTTTGAAGAAGAAAGCACAGTTGTGTCCTTACTAAAATAATTTCATCATAACACTCATGATGTAACAAGAAGTCCCCATCTCCATCCAAGAGCTATAAGCTTGCCATAAGTGCTAACTAGAAATTAATAGATATGATTTAGCCACAAAAACATAATTAGATATGCAAGAGATAAGATTCTTGATACCTAAACCATTATCTACACTTAATTGGCACACTTAGGGTGTGTTTAGTTGGTGAGGATCAATTAATTCACCGTAAAGGTTAAGCTAGGTTTAAGTTGGTTAAGCCTGTGGTTTAATTCTTCTATTTCTTATATTTACTTTGTACTTCAGCAACCAAGGGTTTGAAGAGATTCAAGTTTGTCGTTCCTTGTCCTCCTACTAACAACAATCTCCGTCAACCTCCTCCGCTGACCCAGGTGGTGCAATTCCTGAAAGAGAAGAAAACACTCGACTGCAATCAAGATCTTCAACGTGAACCCTGGAATCTTTGAACCTTCACCAACACCAGCTTCCTCATTGTGCGTCGCTATCCCTAAAAGCAAGATCGGCGCCATAGATTTGCCATCCTCTTAAGGTTTTATGGTGTCCCTGACTATTGGGAAAGTCTCCAAAGTTGGTAATTTGACAAAGGCGATCAAAGTGATGGTTAATTAAACTCCCCAAATTAGAGAGTTTCATTTAACAGGAGCAAGCCAATGTTAACCCGAGTCAAAAGGTTTAATCCAGGTTGCATCCAATGCTAAGTAAACGCCAGAAGCTAACGGAAGCCAATGGTTAAATGACCTTAACCCTCGTTAAATGCAAAAGTAAACAGGCCCTTAAATAGCATAATAACTTGCCACAACATTAGTTTTGAAAATGACTAAAGATTAACTAATTAAATAATAGTTGTGTTTTGAGCAACTCCTATAAATAGGAGGGCCTCCCCCACATTTGGAAACCACAACACACACATTCAACACACACGGTCACACAGCTCACACACGGTTAGAAGATATGTCTTAACCCTAGACTTCTTTATGTGTTTTATATTCAAGTCTTTCCTCTTTAAGTAGTTAATTCATGTCTATATACATGCTCAGGTTGTTTTGTGAAAATACATATATACATATCTTACCTGTACATGTTTACATATAGTAATTTGAAGATTATCTACATACCTATGTGTATACTTACATAATTGAAAGACTAAGATTGTTCCTTTGAACTATATACATATATGCAGCTAAAGTTATTTTAGAAAACTATAATGTGCATATATGTATGAATATGGTTTACTTGTGTATCTATACATAATATTCTCCTTAAAGTAGTTATTAAGAACAATTAGTACATTTATCACCAAATTATAAGGTTATAAGTATGTAAGTATTATGTAACCTCAAGAGGTCTAAGTTGGTTATATATGGCCTTTAAGGATGCCTACTAGTCATAAGGCTTAGTGTTCTAAGTTTAGCTACAAATGCGAATTTTAGGTGGTTATCGAATTGACATAGCAAATTCAACCCCTAATCTTGGTGAATCCTAAACCACTAGGGTGAGAGCTTCATCTATTCTTTTTTGGGGCGCTGAACTATATGTAGTAAATACTATCGTATGACTCATCTCACTTGATTATGATTATTTGTTATCCCAATAGATATACTTGCATTTTAAGTTACTTAAAACTATATATGTTACTTATATTGATCTTGATTTATTTATCACTGGTATTGGGAACAAACTATTGTACTAGTGAAAATTGCGAGTTATACTGTACTATTTATTGAACGATTGACACCATTGGGGATGCCTCTGGGAGAGCCATGGCCCGATACATATAAGAGGGATATATCAGGCAGAACGGACCGATGGTAGAGTCATTTTTATATGATACCACACCGTAGGATCCAATTACTATATATAGTTGGAGGTTAGCTATATTGGGATTGATCGGTTTATTGTACGGGCACGTGGTACACCTTCCATTTACTGTAGTCGAGGTCACTCCTTAAAATTGGGGTGCATAAGGATTTTATGATATTTTACCATTTTGGGTAGTCATAAGGTTGGAGATATTGTTTATGGCTCACTGCGGTATTTCACACTCTGGCCATATCGCATTACTAAAATACATGTTTCACACCACAGTGCACTTCACCATGATTTACTATTTTAAATAGTTTTTTTGAATCTTTTTGTTAACATCTTTATCACTATATATTACGCCTCACTGTCACTTGGACTTATCACCCCATTCTTTCTGTTAACTGCCTCAGGTTCAGGATAGATGGGATGAGAAGAGCTCAGATAAGGCAATAGGAGTAATTAAGGATACTTGTGCTTAGTTCTTTTAGCATGTTGAATAGATTTTGGAGATACTACATGAAATGATGAATTTGGTTGTTTTGCGTTGTTACCCTTTGAACTAATAAAGTTATATATATTACTTGTGTTTGTATTTCTATTTCGCTTCCGTTGTACTATAATTGACTATTAAGTAGTATCGATTATGACATTCGCATTGGGCATTGATCACAAGATTGGTACACAATACGATCATCGGTGGATCCCAATCGTATAGGGAGGTCCTAGCGAGAGGTGTGCCACAACACAAGTGAAATAGGCTTACCACAAAATTAAGCGTTACAATTGTTCCTTTCAATAAAGACTTTAGATTTTTTTACGAATTTAACCTTGCTCAAAGTCAAACAAAAAAATAATAATAATTAGAAGTAAATATAAACAATGTAATACATTTTTAAAAAATAAATTATCACTTACTAAGAGATGATAATGTGGAGATGATACGAATTTTATTTGATTTATATGTATTTAAATGTATTTTTGCATTATTTTTAGCATAAACTAATTTAATGAACTTTGTATTTAATTTAATAAATTAAATTAATTATAATCTTGATTGATAAATCAAGTTGATAATTGCATATAGTTGAAAAATCTGGCCAAATTCATATGTAATGACTAACATGAATTTGGGCCAACATCAAGAAATTGTGATATCATCAGGTTCAATCCAACAGTGTATACACCAGTCCGGTATATATCCAAATCGGTGGCATCTCATGTCACACACACACACACACACACATATAGATATATATATAGGAATAATAGGAGTTGATCAAGAAAAAGTAGTAAAGATAAAAGTTAACTATATATATATATACAAAATTTAAAAATTTACATTAATTGATAAAGAGTTAATAATAGAGAAACTAATCAATGGATACAATTATAAATTATGTTTAAGAAAATAAGTCCAAGGACAAATTTAAGGAGTTAAATATAAATATACTTGAAAATAATGGAATTAGATAATTTTAATTATCGAAAGATTTTAGTGTGCATTAGAGTGTCAAAATGTAAATATGGAAAATGTTTTATATGGCAAAATAATGAAAGGACAACTTGTCCACCTCATTATCCACATAAGTAAGAGATGGGTATATAAAGTGGACATTATTTTAAATATATAGATATTAGATTACAATTATAACGAAGTTTTATGTGAAGGAATTAATAAGTAAAAGGTTAGTTTTTGGCATTTAAATTTTGGTGTGACATAAAATAGAATTTTTTTTTATAATAATATAGACATATAGATATAGATATAAATAGATGGTATTGGATTTCTCTATTTAACTTTCGGGTTTAATGTATGTTTTACCCATATCAGGACCTAAATCATGATTTTCTAATAAGCGAGAGAGCAACAGAATACTCCAATTATTTCAAAATTATGAGACTATTTGATCGGATACAAAATTTCAAGAGTTAGAAAAAGTAGTTTTATGCATCCTTGTGCAGTTACTTGCAAGATGGATAACATGTAGTGGTATTGTATCATTATTTTAAGTGAAATAATACTGTTGGAGGGCAAAAAATGTAACGTCTATGAAAATCTTATTTTTGGATGTGTTCTCGAAGAATAGAGCCATAAGTTGGAGATAGGATCATACTTTTGATTTTATTTTTTGTATTAGCCATTTGCTTCTAATCCAATGATTGATTAATCTAAATTTAGCTATTGCACACGCTCATATGGGGTATTGATAGAGCTAGAAATGAGTCAAGCTTTTAAAAAATTTTACTGCTTAAGCTCACATTCGTCTAAAAAAAGTTTGACTCAAGCTCAAGTTTGTCGAACTTATAAATTTCTATTCAAGTTCAAGTTCATCACAAAAATTTTGAAGTCAAACTAAAGTCATTTATAATCTGGCCTATTCATGCTCGAGCTCAAAGTTGAGCTAACCTCTATTGGCACTTGTTATAAATCATGGACTAATATGAATTTTTATATTCGATATGCATATATTATAAAATTTAATTATTATAACTAATAGGTATATATATATGTTAATATTATATATAATTTTGATACTTACATTAATTTAACTTATATTATTTCTAATATACTTTAACATAAAAAAAAATAAGTAAAAGCTCATGAGCCTGCTTGCGAGTTCTTGAACACTTATTTTCAAGGTTAGGCTTGGTTAGCAAAGAAACTCAAGCTCAATGAGCTTGAGCTCAAAAAAATCGAACTTTTGAACCTAACACTAACCGACTCATTAAGATCATGATCATGAGCCTCTTACACCCCAAGGTATTGGTTTGGCAACATAATTTTTTTCGTTTCCTTCATAAAGAGGATTTTTGTTGGTTTTCCAATTATTTTCTATGGAACTCAAGGTTTGACTAACACGATTGATTCTTATAGTTTTTATTTTTTATTTTTTTTGAAATAATTTAAAGGCTCCAAGCCTAATTTTTACAATATGTAATGTATTCTATTCATTTCGAAATGATTATACTTGTGTTTGACAGATACTTTCGAACATCACGTTTAATTACAAGTACGATGAAAGGTACTGAGGGTGTTTTTTGGAACTTGCTTGGAGATAATGCAAGAAAAATATGCGTGGCACACTTTATTTTTGTGTCATAATTTAAACCCAAAAAAAATTCAATTTTAGTTTAACTTTTCGGTATTCATTTGGTGTTTTGATTAAAGTTGAAAAACATTTTTATAAACTATGGGGAAAAAAAAGGTGGATAAATTCAAATAAATAACGAAAAGAGAAAAGAAATTATCGATAGAAGGGCAAAAATGTACAGGTTGGAGAGACATAAAGTTAGAGAAACCATGAGAAAGATAGAAAATGCGAAAAACTATTGGAAATCAGGCTGTAAAGTTTCTTAATCATCTAATTTAGCTTTATTGTCTGTTATCATCTTCATTATATCACAATTTTATTATAATTTGACCATCTTATTGCACCTGTTAAATGACCAATTATTATCACTTTGTGGTGAGTTTTAAGAGCCAGTATTTTCCTATATAAAAGGACCATCTTTTGCTCTCTAGATTTTTTTTCCGATATAAAAGACCATCTTTTACTCATTTCATACGCACGAGATTTGTGGGTTTACGTGTATCCCACATGTGTTTTGAGTTTGGGCAACTTCTCAAGCATATGTTAGACCATCAACATCCAAAATCCCAAATTCTGTTAAATTGCAAACCAAGAGCCCATTTGAACGGACTTTTTTTAAAGAAAAAATATTTATTTTTTGTAAAAAATATTTCAGATAAAAAAGATTGTGTTTGAATAAACTTTTTTTAAGAAAAAAAAACAGAAGCAAAAAAAAACCAAAAAAAAACTATCCCAGAATAACTTCAAATAAGAACACTTTTAACTATTGTATCTAAATACAAAACTATTTAGTTTAAAAAAATAAATTCTATCATAAAAAAACACCATTTGAGAAGCACTTTTTTTAAACCCATCCAAACAGGCCCTAAAGGCTGTTTGAATGGGTTTTTTTAAAAAATTGCTTTACAAACGATGCTTTTTATAATAGATTTTTTTTAAGCCAAATAGTTTTCCATTTGAATAGTATAACTAAAAATACTTTTATTTAAAATTACTTTGACTAGCTTAATAAAAAAAAATCCCTTTTTGACTTTTTTTTTTATTTTTTGTTTTGCTTTTCTTCTAAAAGCCCATTCAATTTTTTTTTGAAGTGGGGTGTTTATAAAAAAAAATAAGTGTTTTTTCTCTAAAAAAAAAATCCATCCAAACGAGCTTTAAAACTTGACAAATAAATATTCCATTACCAAATAAAAGGAAAGTACATCATGAAACCAAGCTGCAATTTCTTCAAGAAAATAAATTTGCAAATGAGGCAACATACAAAAGATGAATGAAAATGTATCAAAACCATTCGTTAACAATATCAAGAATTGTTTGATGATACATATTGTACAATTGAAACGTAAAAAATGTGAGAAAACCACTAATTAACAATATCAAGAATTGGTGTGATACATATGTTACACTGGAAACGTAAAATCATCTTCAATTTAACTGTAAACCTAAGCTTCTTCTTCTAAATTTTGAAAAATGTTCAAATGAGTGTGTGATCCTATAAACGACACAGCATATTGACTACAAAATATATGCTGCCGTGTAAATTTTAGCCTTTCACGTATCCATCTCTTTTTCTAATGTGACAGATGAGCTATGATAATTATACACGAATGGGGCACAGCATGAGGATATGTCGATCCCGGCTACCTCCATAGCATTGCAGACCCATTGGGGGACATCTCCTTTGGGGAACTACAAAATTCGAACAAATTTTCCTTATTCATACAACAGAATAAACAAAGAAAGCACTTCAAATCAAACCAATTCTCAACCAAGATGGGAATATATACGGCACAAGGCACAAATGAGAATATTCCAGCAAAAGTACCATTTTCTGCAGAAACTCGCACACAAACCTGGGGAGAAAAAACAAAGACAAAATAAAGGAAAGGGCAAGTATAATGTTAGTAAAATTAACAGAAGAAAGAAGCATCACAAGTTAGTACAGATTTCCTCTCAACTAAAATGTATGCAGAACAATATACTTATATATATCTGGAAACTATTTTGTTTTTATGTATGTATAGCACATAAACATACTCTGGAAAGCGGCCTTCAACAATTGATGAGTGTAAATCCCGGCTAAGCTGCAACAATGATGTAAACACATGTTAATCGGCTAGGCAGACAAATCTTAGGATAGAATCCTCGACGTGAATCAAATAAAACAGACCTTCATCAGTGTAAAACAAATTGTGATAAGATAGAAGTTGAGATCCCATTGCATCTTTAGTGACAAGGCAGTGAATGTATGCTCTCGAGTAATTTTTACATACCTGGAGCGACATTCGCCAAAATAAGAAAAGTCCAAAAATAACTAACATCTAAATAATTAAGGGAATAAATGAATCATACCATGCATTCAGCATGTAGGATCTATGGGGCGAGTATCATCAGCCATTGCCTGGTGTTTAAGTTTTAAAACTCCCTGCATAAGAGTACAAGATTCAGTGTCAATTTCATAAGCATGCATACAGGTCTGTTTTTTTTATAATCCAGCTCCATCATCTCTAGATCTAATTCACAAAAGCAAGAATTCATACCTCAGGTACAAGGGCCGTCCCAAAGCGAGCAGTACGCGTAGGATAGACGCAATCATACATGTCAGCACCTAATGCACTGCAAACTACAATATCTAGAGGATACCCAACGCCCTGGAGGATTAGTAGCCAAGACATGTATGTAATGCATCAGTAGTGCAATAGATACACAAAATACTGTCGATCTGATACTACATTATCAAAGTAAGGTGTACCATAACATATCGTGGTTTATTCTCAGGTAATGCAGCTGTGCACTGGGCAACAACTCGCCAAAATGAGTCTTTATCTTCACCTCCTGCAAGACCACCAATAGCATAGCTGTCACAAGAATAAATTTAGTTAATTCACATAGTTCAAGAAATAATTTTAGCATCACTCTTTCATATTGAGTGGTCATTTCTCAGCTGAATTGCAGTGACACTCAAAAGTCCAACACCAATAATAAAAGCATAGGTAAGCTTTACTATGACAGTAAAGGGTAGTTGTGACTTGTGTTGTTCTTTTTGTGAAGAATATAGACATACCCAGGCAAATCACGGTCCACTAAACCTTTGACGCAAATATCCCTGTCAGCAATTAATTACACGGAAAATCAGAAAGAGATAAATGTAAACAAGATCCCCAGAGAGGCAGAGATTGAATTCTAAACCTACCTTAACACTGGATCTAAGCCACCTTGCACAATTCCAAATAAATTCTGATCATGGGGTCTCTTATGTGCTGATTAAGACATTAATATGGAATGAGTGGTACTGATGAATTGCTAAATGAAAAAAGCATGCAGCAATCAAAAGTGATATAAGTTGGTCTACCCTTTCTGTCCATTATTATGCATTTCATCACATAGTACAAGAGAACCCGAGAACCATATAAAAAAACATCATTCATCAATCATACTTTTATCAATGCTCAATAAACAAGCTAATTACCTGTACTTGCCTGCAAATAAATTTAGATAACAGATATGGATTTAGTCATCAAATTCGCATGTGTTATTGGACAATTACCCGCTATGCATCTATCTATCCAACGAAGAGTACGATACATAGCCTCTTCAATCCGTGGACCTGTTATAGTGGTCTTCACAACATCATCAAGGGCCATTATAATGTCAGCTCCTATTCGGTTCTGCAATGATAGAGGGAAACCACTTGAATCAAGAAAATACAATAGAGGCCACAAGGATGTGTGACAGATAGAGATAACAAGTTATTGGTGCTTGCAAATAATTTACTTGTATTTGTATTGACTCCTCAGGAGTAAGTAACATGGGTTTCCCATCAACTGGTGACTGCAAAACCAAACATGGCCACACAAATCAAATCAGGCACTATCTACTGGCTGTTTGAATGCATAAGAAGAAACCAAACAACTACCTCCAACAATGATAAAATTAACCTGTTCTTTATTTCCTTACTTTTACGAAGATTAAAATAGAGAATACTTTATTTTTATGAAAAACAATTAGTCTCACAGAGAAAAGAAAAAGAAAAAGAAAAGGTAAAATTAAGTACACAACTGACACGATACATTTATTTCAATAGGTCATGAAGGAATAATTTTTATTCATAAGAAAAGCTCAAAGAGCACCTGAAATGTGACTCCCTTCTCTGTGATATCTGCCAAGTGCAATAAGGAAACCTGCCAGCATAAGAAGTCATTATCTTAGTACAATATCTCTTCAAAACCAGAGAATTTAAAAGATACAGTTGACGCATTAAAGTGCAATTATAGACAACAGAGGAACAGTTCCAAAAACAATTGCAATGGATGACTTGTAGAGGGCACAAACATGCAAGATAATGGATCCATGGTAAATCCAAGGACTACATCATGAAACACATGAAAAGTAGTTCCATCAGGCATCAACAACTAGGCAATTACTATAACGAAAGCTGCAAAACCAAAGTGATGAGCAAAATACCATTTGAAAGCCGCCAGAGTCAGTAAGCAATGCCCTAGGCCAATTCATAAATTTATGGAGCCCCCCCAACTCATCAATGAGCTCAGAGGTGGGACGAAGAGCCAGGTGATAAGTGTTTCCAAGAATTATTTGGCATCCAATTGCCTCAAGCTGACTAGTTGTTAAACCTTTTATAGTACCTGTAACAAGGATACCCCAAATTATGAGGACAAAAAATATTAAAATGCTGTATCAACTGGTTCATGAATCCGGAAGAGATAGAATAACATAGGTTCAGTTTAAAGCATAGCCCAATGGACACAAAGTAACCAACCACCTTGTTTAATTACTTTCATGACTGATCAAGGAAAAAGGAATTAAATCTAATGCGCTTAACAAAATAATAATTATTTTCACTGATAGACGCACGAAAGGAACAAAATGAAAAAATTTAACATCACTGCAAAAAGATATTAAATACCAAATGTCCCAACCTTGTGTACCAACAGGCATAAATAAAGGTGTCTGACACACAAAGTGAGGGAGTGTAAGTTGAGCCGCTCGAGCACGATTGAACCTCCCAAGAATCTAGTATAGGAAACATGAAAAACAGCATCTAAGCTAGGCAATACAACTAAGTCATGTAAGAGTAAGGTGCATCATATGACCTTGCGTTAGAAATGTGAATAATGGAGCATTTATTTTAATAATACTGCACCATTCGATCATCATGGTGATTGTCATAAACTACAATTTCGCCAGCAACATACTTATTTACGCAATTCTCCTTCATAAAAGTCATTGCCATTTTTCTCAACAGTGCTCATAATCTCATGTAATTGGAAATGAAGAGAGCAATCAAGATTTGCATTTCCAGACATTCCAATGCAATCCTATAACATTTGTCATAATTCTGTGAGAGTTCACTAGGTACTTAGAAACAGTCAATCATACCTCAAAACAAAGAGCCATCTATTACTATTTTGTCTTGCTCGACGTGAAACTGCACAAAGAAGGATAAAATACATATCTGAAATGCCTTAACAAAATATGATTTTCTAATGAGTAAACATTATGAAAACTGAAATGTGTGCAAACGTACAGAGCATTGAGTAAAGTAAATAAACAATATCAAAATTAACACTGTCGACCTTCAAAATTATAGCAATAAAAACGAAAGCTAAAAAAGGGAATGAGCCCTGATGCCCCCAAAATGATCAATTGGGCCGACAGACTATAATGCAAAAAGCCCAAACAGAACAAGCCATGAAAAGAGGCTAACCCATAACTCTGGCCCAAGAAGTACACAGGTGAAACCTAAGAAGCCCACATGAAACCACCCACAAGAGGGTTACAGCAGCCTATTGATATTTTACACCGTATGGGGTGGCAAACAGGTCGGCCTAATTGTGGCCAGATAGACTCAATGAAAAAAAAATCAAATTGAGCTTAGGATCATTCTTTTCTTGTTCTTCTTTTTAACTCTTTGACTTATTCTACAAGTAAAATTAAGGAAAAATTTACTAGAACCATCAGCTCCTCCAAGGTTTCTTACAACTTCTCCACATCTTACCGCAGACGAAGCAACAAAACTTAGTACAGCCTCAAACCAATCAAATCACAAGCATAATCTTTGTAACCTAGTTATTGGTCATTGATGTCCAGTGATACACTTTCTGGCGGAGAACTACATTACAAGTGTAAACTCGTTTGCCCACGTGAAATTGGCACTAATCTACATTTCTAAGCTGAAAACTATATCTGCCAATTGCTAACCATAGAAACAAACAAATTTCAAAGCCACTCATCTCACGGCCCCAAAGAAGAAAACGCGACATTAATAAACAAACAGATAAAAATCGTGCAATCTTGGCGATACCAAAACATCCCCACAAACGCAAGTTTGCAGTGAGAATATTCATTTTTCCTTTTTCTTTCATTTTTTTCCTCACTTTTCCTTGTCTAAGCAGAGCATTTTGATAAATACAGAATTAGAATGCCCATTCTCTGCAACAGTCCACCTTCTGAATGATTTTCAACGAGGTTCCCCAACAACAAACTAAATTCAAATCTCCACAATGTAAATATATTATCATAAAAACATGCAATCCAGCAAAGTTAAAGAGGATAAAAACAGCAACCAAATTAGCTAAATACACTGTGTATGTATGCATAACACGTACGAGAGGCTGCCGCTGAGTTTCTTGCTTGTAATATATCCCCAAAGCAGCGGCGGGGGACAGATTAAGGCAAACTTTTGCGGCCGGCGGAGGGAGGCGGGAACTTGGCGTTGGAGCAGGGGAAGGGGCCTAGGTCTCAGCCCGCTGGTAGGGTTTTACTTAGTCTAGTTTAGAACATTTTCATATATTCTTATATATATATTTATTGTAATAAATAACAAAAAAAGTAGTTGACCTGGTCAAAGACTCGCAAAAAATAAACATATTTAGATTTAGAAATAAAGTATGAATTTAATGCTTAATAATAGAAAAAAAACTCTTATCATTTAAAATAATTTAGAAATCTGAATTGTAATATCACAAACATTATAAAGAAGGTAATATATATATATATATGTATGATCGTCATATGTGTGTATAAATATAGATGAGAAATATGTATAAATATATCAATATATTCAAATATCTCTACATGTAGTACACAGCTCCTTTTTTTAATAATATAATAGCCGTTTAAAGTTGTTATGTACAAAATCAAGATCCCCTGATGCTCTCTAGTAAAGGTATCAGTGGACAAATGCACCTTGGGAATTAGACAAAGAAACGAGCCTCCTATCCCTTTCGGAATTCTTCCCTTGATGAAGCATTCTCTAACAAATGTACAAAATTGTAGGCCCCATTGTGCTCCAGTATTTTTGATATACAAACATTTGGCATCCATCAGGCCCCAGGGCCTTAGTAGGGTTCATACTTAGAAACACTTTGTGTATCTCCTTATCCATAGCCTGCCAGCCAAGGGAAGTCACCTCTTCGTGGGTTAGTGTCCTCTTGAATGTGCTCTTTGGGAGTGCACCGCCTATGCGGTTCGATTCCCTACTAAACAATCCTAAAAAATACTCATTAACGTGCTTGAGAGTATATTGATCTGTTTGCCATGTCTCCGATCTTGAGTGAATGTGTTTTATTTTTTCGTCTTCTACATACCATAAAAAGATGAAAAAATTGGGTATTTTTATCCCTGACCGCTAACCAAATCACTGGTGATTTTTGGTACCCCAAGATTTCTTCTTGCCTTAGTGCGGTGTTGTGTTCCTCCATTAGCTCCCTTTCTAATTGTTCAAGATGAGGTCTCTCCCCGATCTCCAATGCTTTTTGAATACCATTAATTCGGGCCAATAACCTCTTTTTTATATAGAATATATTCCGAAAAACTTTTTTGTTCCAAGTTTGCATGGTGTTCGGCAAATTGCTCATGGCCGTTAGGAAGTCATCACCTTTCCCCCATAACTTTACCATTACTTCCTCACTTCCTGCGTGTATCGTCCAAGTGAGTTCAAACCTGAACGGTTTTTGGATTTTTTGTTCCTCTGTTCAATAGCACAATGTCACAATCAAGCTATAATCCGAGTGAGTTCTCAGTAAATTGGGAACTAGTGCTTATGGGAACTTAATTCTCTATTATATATTCGCCAACTCCCTACAAGTCGGGCTTTGATATTGTCTGCCCACACCTATGATTAGTCCATGTGAACTTTTGACCTTGTGCTCTTAGGTTAACGAGTTCACAACTCTCCAAACCTGCCCTTAGTTTGGAGTATTGAGACCAATGTGTAGGCCAACGTTCTTTCTTCTCGTGGATGTAGGCAATGTCATTAAAGTCACATGTGAGAAGCCAAGACCTATTTAACTTGCTGCCTAGGTTATGCAGATTTTTCCATAACTCGCCTCTTTTCCTTTTGTTAGGGCTTGTACATACCCTGGAGCAAGCCCGCCCATCTCCCATCCTTAGGCCAATGATAGCATGGGTTGCCTTGTTCGTAGTCCCTATGCCATCCACTTGAATCCTTCTGGCATTCCATAGAAGCCATATTCCCCCTCTCTGGCCCGTTGTAGGAGCCCTACACACATTCGTGAATCCCAAGCTTGTGGATATTCTAACTGCTTGTTTATCGAATACTTTGGTCTCCAAAAGATAAACCGCATTTAGATCATACTTATTGATAATATCCCTACTTCAATGAAATTGAAGGTTCCTGGCCCCTTGGCAATTCCAAAAAAAGACCTTAATAGGAACATTAAAGAGGTAATATGGTATTACTGGGTGAACTGGGGCGCTGCCACTTAGAAACCCTAGCATTTGATTCACTAAGATGAGGCTCGTTGCCTTCTGACGTCTCCACTCCAGTTAGCCGAGATTGGTCACCATGTCGCACCTCATCTCTTGCGTGGTCTTGTGGGTAAAAAGCTTGAAAGATGTTTTGACTTGCCAATAAAATGGATGAATCTTTATAAGTCGAAACCCCGAAGTTCTCAAGTCCAAGTTGGCCATCACTGCTGGAACAACCATCTCTTACTTAACGGTATGGCAACTACATCAGTCCTTGGTACATTTTCGTGAGAAATACTAGGGTTTATCTCAAGACCATGTATTTTCCTGGTGAACGAGTTGTGTCGTCCTTACACCTCTTTGCTTGTGGACCACTATCGAAATTTCCACCAATATTTGGTCAACCCTAGTAGGGTGGCGGCGTGTTTCAGACGTGTTGACCAGATTGCTCTTTGCATGAAACACAACTGCCTACTTTGCTATGGGCTAGGATTAGGGCTCCTTTTTGTAATTTGCATGGTACTGTTATTTTGGGAAATAACATTCTTGTCTTTTGCTTGGGTGGGGAGCCCCTGACTTTGTCCTTCCACATCCATGCTAGACGTCCCACTTAGCTCTTGTCTCTCCAGTCTTTGCTCCCCTCTTTCCAACATATCGTACTAGTTCCTAACCTCCATTTTGTCCTTTTACTTAGCTAGCCTAGCAACCTGAATTTTCTTGTTTTTTTTGTCTGGCCACCATCGAATCTCCGTACTTCTCTTCCCTTTTCCGTTGAGCAAATTCCAGCACATTAGAGCTTCCACCCACCTCTTCATCCATCCTCTTCAAGGTTCCAGTTTTGTTTTGGGGGCAATTGGGTGCCCTATGCCCAACAATACCTTAACTAAAGCAAATGAGCAGTAAGTTTTCATACTCGACTGCCAATAGCTCCCTATACAAATTGACGCCGCTTTATAACAGTTTGTTGAGGTCCACTTGCACGCAGAACCTTGCAAACTTTCCTCTTGAAGCTCAATACGTGTTGTAATCGATTTTAATGGGCACTCCAATACTCGAAGCAGTTGCGAATATGATGTCCTCTTTGTAATAATCTAGGGGGAGCTCAAGGATGCGAAACCAAGCAATAGTTGTATTCACTTTGTCTTTCAATGGCTAGAAATTAGGGTATCACTTCCTAGTTACCAAGTAGTGATGGAAAAGCACCCATGGCCCTCCAATGGGGATGAAAACTCCGCCCTCTTCTTGTCATAAAGCTTCAAAACAAGGCAACAGTAACTAAGATCAATAAGCTCGTTGTCTCCTTAGAGGCGCCACATCGAGTTGATTCTAACCAACAAGATATTGTGGTTAATAGTCCTGCCAAACCATTTGAGAATGATTACTTCTTTCCATGGAGCTCGTATGTGCTTCTCATGTTCTGGATCAAGTACTATCTTAGAAAATAGGTAGTCCTCTATTAGTTCTTGCACCACCACTTTATCCAGATCCAAGAGGCCACTTTTGGAAAACTTAACTGCTTTGTCTCAGGCCTTTCCTACCAGTGAGTCTAAGTAGGACTTAGCCGCTTGGGTCCTCATACCCTAGTTATCTTCTAGTGAATCTACTTCTATTATGTTTCATCCCTAAAATATATGCATCTTGATTTTCTTATTACTGCATTTGATCAAGTCTTCTTCCTCTTGGGAAGTCGCTAGTGAAGTGTTCAATGCAATTTAATGATCATGTTTTTTTTTTTATCTATATCATTATCTATGCTATCATATAAAACATGAAGGGGTTCTAATAATTATTTTGGTATTTTTCTTATACTATTCTCTTCCCTCCTTTATTTATCTTCTTTCTCATTTCTCCACTATCAATTTTGTTTTACTCTTTCTTCTTCTTCTTCTTCTCTCTCTCTCTCTCTCTCTCTTTCTATCTCTTTCTTTATCCTCTATCAATGTATAATTTTATTTTGTTTTAAAATTGGTCGTTATTATCAATTTAACTAATACATTATTTAAGAATAATTAATTAATATTCATGTATAAAATTAAATAAAAGAACTATAAGTTTATATAATCAAAATTCAAATATATTATTAAATTATATCTTATTTTATTTTACATACACATGGAATGTGCCAGCCTATTAGTGAACAGAGAGTAAAGATAGATAGAGAATTATTAAAATCTGAATGTGTTGATCCTGGAAAGTTCACAACTAACTCGATACAAAATGTGTTGAAAAAGTAAGCAATCACTACAAAAAAAGTGACCTTTATTAACGAAACATTTCGTTACTAAAAGTCTATTTTTTTTTTACAAAAACTTTTTTTAACGAAAATATATCGTTACAAAACTCGTCCCCTAAATCCTGTCACTAAAAGTTTTTGTAACAACTTTTTAATTTTCGTTACAAAACATCTGTAACGAAAGATCTTTCATTACAATAGTATAAGTATTTGTAACAAACAATGCCTTACTTAAAAGTTGCACAATTTGTTCCAAAAATTAATTCCGTTACGAAAAGTCTCAACCCCAACCTGCAACCGGGTATATTCACCCGACCATAAATCCCGTCGCTAAAAGTTTTTGTAACAACTTTTTAATTTTCGTTACAAAACATCTGTAACGAAAGATCTTTCATTACAATAGTATAAGTATTTGTAACAAACAATGCCTTACTTAAAAGTTGCACAATTTGTTCCAAAAATTAATTCCGTTACGAAAAGTCTCAACCCCAACCTGCAACCGGGTATATTCGCCCGACCCAACCCACGCACAAGCTTTATCCACTAAATCGCAATTAGGGCAACTCGAACTTCGAACCTCTCGTAAGCGAAAGAAGAGGGTCACCGCTGGGCCACTAAATATTTTTGTTTAAGAGGTGGTTTGTAATATACTTATCATGTTTGTTATCTCAATTTATTAATTTTAATTTTATTAATTTTTTACTTAGGTATTAATTAAATAAATTCAGATAAAATTATAAGCTCTATTAGTTAAAAACACGTATTATACATAGTACTCATGCATATTAATAATTAAACAAGGCTTTCAGTTTTTGTATTTATTTTGAATTTAATGAATAATAATCGGTAAATTTGTAAATTGAATATCATATAAATAACAAATTTGTAGTACTTCATACAAATATAAATTATTATACAAATAATTATATATAATTTATATGATGTTTATGAATTAAACAATTTTAATGATAAGTTTTAAATAATCTTTTCATTATTTAAATTACATAGAGATATAATTTATGTTGAAAATAACATAAAAATAAGTGGTATTTTTATTCTTGAATACTTTTTTCACATTCTTATTATATTTGTACTTTTAATAATTCATATAATAGCCGTTTGCATATAATTGAGTAGATTTTTATGTCATAACTTTTGAAAAATATTTTTAATTGTAAAAGCAAGGTATAATTTAGTTGTATCTGTACTATCAAAATATATAGATTTCGAATATTTCTTATTATATTTATTAATTTAATAATAAATGAAAGATAAAATAACTTTAAATAAAATAATATTAAGAAAATAAATACCAAGAAAGTAACACACAAAAAATGATATTAAAAAGTGGGAAGCGAAAGAGGGGCCGGGGGGGGGGGGGGGGGAGAAGTCAAAAAGAAGATGGAAATGGAAAAGAGGAAGGAGTTAGGGAGAAAATATAAAAAATAATTGATCAAAATAAGTAAGATAGTAGAAGTAGTTACTAAAATGTGCTCTCCTTTTATAAAGACTAGTGGAATGAGTACACTAAATGTGCGTGCAAAATAAAAATGAGATATAGTTTAACTACGTATTTAAGTTTTATTACTGTGAAATTAAGTATTTACTAAGTTTTCTATATGAAATATATATTTAAAATTTTTTAATATATTTAATAAATTTATAATAAGCAAAAAATTGATTTTAAATAAGATGAACGTATATTTTTAAAGAAATAAATAAATAGAAAAATAAAATGAGAGAGGGGACAAGAGAGAAAAGATAGAGGAAAGAAAGAAAATTAAAATATGTTACGAAAGAAAGAGGAAAGTTGAGAAGTGAGAAGAGAAAACATACGCTATACCAAAAACACTAAAACACTAATCTTACTCCAAATAGACCAAGAGTCCATTGAAATAAAAAACACAATGCTTTCTAAAAGAGTATATATTATAAATCATGTCTAAAGTTTCATAGCAAATTTCAAGGTTGTCAAAAATAAAGACTATTTTTAGTGACAATACTATATTATTCGTAATGAATAATTCCATTTGTTACTAAAAAGTAATTTTTTAGTAACAATACCTTATTTTCCATAACAAATATCCCTTATTGTCACAAAAGTTAGAGTTTTTGGTAACAAATTATTGCCTTTCGTAACGAATTGTCTTTATCATCACTAAAAAGCAGCATTTGGTAACAAAAATTATATTTTGTCACCAAAAACTAATTCTGGTGACAAAATATACATTTGTTACCACAACTTTGTTACTTAAAATGCATTTTTTTTTGTAGCAAATATACAATGCGAAAAGATCCAGTGTGCGCACCCCTACACTACCAACTTGGACCTACTCCTAACAAACATAGTTATCTGACAAAGTGCTAAGTGCCAGCTAAGCTAGGTAAAAAGAGATATAAATATAACTCTATATTTAGTATATATTAAAGGAATTAAAATAACTCGTTTTAACTTCAACCAGACCCTTTTCAAACTTAATTGGAAACATAATATATATTTTGATTTAAGTATAATGAAATGTACATATAAAAATGTTATATGTTTCTTGTCGAATGAGTTTAATTAAAATTTTAAAAATATGAGTAAAGTTGGAAAACTCAAAAATTATAGGACTATATGTGCCTAATTGAATGCACTTATGGGATTAAATATGTAAACTTCAAAGTTACAGGACTAAATGTATAAATTCTATACTTGTGGGACTAAATTTTGGCCAACACATGTATAATTCGGCAGCCAATTTAGTAGGAAAATATTAGGAGGACCAATATTGAAAAATGTTAGTACCAAATTTGAAAATTCATGACCAAATATGCCACTTCATGAGGACCAAATGTGTTAAATTGGAGCAATATATAGGACTAATTGTGTAACTTCCAATCTTGTAGGACAAAATCTGCTAAGAAGCCAAACTTATAAGATGAAAAGTGTAATTAAACTTTTATTGGGTAAGACTATATAAAGAAAATCAAGTAATACATGCAAGAAAATGAGAAAGGAGAGCACTAGTTACCTCTTTTTCTTTTTCCTTTTCTTTTTCTCTTGATAAGTCAATTTTCAGCTTTTTTTTTTAAAGTTATGTCAATTTTCAGATTTTTAGCTATAATGGAAAATTAATAAATAAGAAAATTACCCGGATTAGGGAGCTAATTGTGGATTAAAATCACGCCACCCAACTCGTCATTTATTTGGTTGTGCAAATATATATAACACACTGAAAAATTCTTATATAGACCGGATGTATGGGCCCCTATCCATGCACCCTGTGGTTCAGATTTAGCCATGTGTTATATGTATTTTATAAAAAAATTAATACATAATACGTGGCTAAATTTGAACCGCGTGGTGCATATACCCAGTCCATGGTAGAATTTCACTTTACCCTGGGTGTGTTCAATAGCTGAATTGTGTTAGTTTTTTTTAGTTTATATGCTTAATTATTTGAATATATTGTTTAATCCACTCTCTTCGATTTTTTTTTTTGTTTTTTTTTAAATCTGCTATTGAGTGTTCCTTATGATTACCCCTCTTATTTACATATGAGTTAGCTGAATCCTAAAATTAATGAAAATATTGTTTGAGGTCTTATTGTCATTAATTGAAACATTAATAGTTTATATTTCCTCAATTTGGAATATGCATGTGCATCCTTGGATGTGGTTTAATACTTGTCTGGTTAGTTTCAAATTAAGGGTTTAGGGTTTTTACCTCACACTGGGATGTTAGGTGAGGGTAATATTTCCAACATTAAGTCATGAATAGTTAATTTCTATGCCTTGATTGTTACGAGAGGAAGACGGAAAATATATAAGAAAAAAAGACGATGTGGGTAATTATGTGACCGAATTCATGATTCATGCAAAGTGTCTATGCTTAGAAAATAACTAATTGTTAAAAAATTGAAACATCCCATTGGCAAAAATTCCCTTCCCAAACAAACCAATGATAATCTTCATTATATAATCTCAATTATATATTGTGTTCAAGTCATTCGAAGTAAATGAAGCCTTGGATTGTAAGTCTTATTGTTTCTTTTCTTTTTTCCTTTTTTTTTTAATAATTAAAACATTATAAATATTCATAATAATGAAAAGTACCCCATTAAAGGCACAAATACAAAATATGTTCACAAACATGAGTACATTTGCCATTCTGTAAACAAGGAACGAACAAGTCAATTTTGCCAATTCTTCTTACATATACTTCTGATCACTATTTAATTAAAAAACAATAGAACGAACAACGAGAAAACAAATGAATTTGCAAGTTCTTCGCATGTATATTTTTATAGATCATTATTCTACCGACCAAAAAAAAGAAATAAACAAACATGATGAATTTGTTAGTTCTTCCCGCGTTCATATACTTTCAAAACACTATTACCTGAACAAACAACATAAAAGACAAGTAACAAATAAAACAATTTGTTAGTTCTTTCTACATACACTTCCAAATCACTGTTCTATTAACAGACAACGAACAAACAAAATGAACCTATCAGTTATTCCTACGTATACTTTCAGATTATTATTTCACCAACAAACAATAGAACAGACAACAAACAAACAAAACTAATTTGCAAATTCTTTTTACAAAAACTCTCACATCACTGTTCCAACAACAAACAACGAACAAATAAAACGAACCTATCAATTCTTCTTACGTATATTTTCAGATCATTATCCCACCAACACACAATAGAATAGATAGTGAACAAACGAAAACCAATTTGTTAGTTTTTCCTACATGTACTTTTAGATCAATATTTCCCAACAAACAAAGTAACAAATAAAAATTATGGTAGACAATTTATCAGACTAACAAAAAATTAAAATCCATACCAACACATTAATGATCATATCACACCCTGAGATCACACACATCAACTGATCTACGATCTAAAATTCGAAAAGTAAGAGTGGGTAATATAATTTCCTTCATAAGTAATCCAAATATGATTTTGAGATAAAACATACATGTAATCACATCAATATTCCTATCTAAATCTCATCACAAACAATTTATAAAGTTTATTTAAAAGAATAATCAAAAGAGTAGCTGTTCAACAAAGTCATGAAACACGGGGGCCAGAACCTCGTAATTTCACGTTGGCAAAGGTATACCACCAATCATTTCATTAAATTTGAAAAAGCGTTTGTCTCAATTTTCTATTTTTCTCCATTGAACGTGCCACTCATAACGGTAAAACAGAACCATTTTTTTTCGAATTAATTTAATTAGTCGCGCAACGGTCAGGACCGCGGAATCCGACATACGTGGAGGGATACCACCCGTCGATAAGATACCCGACAGCACTTGCGGCCCTGATCTCTTTCCACCGAAAAACGCGCATCGCTGTCCCTAAACCCTAATTCTTCTGTTGTGACTTGTGAGTTGTCAATCAATTATTACTTTGAGAAATACGATATATTGTATTCATTTTTCCTTTTTTTTTTTTTCAGTTTCATTTAGTTGCAAAATTAATGATTATTGAATTAAATTAAATTAAAAATACTACTCCGTCTATCTCATAATATTAATTATATTTTTTAAAAAAATTTATTCCATAATATTTGTCACTTTAAAGGGTTCAAGAGAACATTAATTTTCTTTTTTCAAATTTACTCTCATTTATTATTCAATTACCAGTATTTTTTAAGTGAAAATTGATGAAGTATAGAGAGGTAAGTTTGTCAAATTATTTTAAATTTAGCATAAAATAAGGCTATTTGTTAGATTAATTATTTTGTGTGAAAAAAGCTTAAAGTGACTAATGTTATGGAATAGAGGGAGTGTTACTTATTGCAGTCGATTATTATCGAAATTAGATGACATTAATAATAATAACAATAATAATGATAATAATGACGCCAAATTGTGATGTAAATACAATGTTCCTCTTATTTACAATGCTTTTTTTGCATCATTTTTTTGAGATTAAATTGATTATACTTATATTTTCGATGAACTTTATAGGTAACATTTTATTGTTTTGAAATAGACATTGCCATTCAAATATATCCTCATTTACATTTTGCAATATTTTTTTTTTCTTGTTACACTATTTTTAATAACAAAAATGTATATGTATTAATCAAACACAATGTTTTCAACATTATTTTTTCAAGACAAGAAAATTTATCACAAAATTTATATTAAATTGAAACAAAATATTTTTGTAAAAGAGAGTTAGAGCTTATTATTTTGAAGTATTCAAACAATAATATATTTTTTTCTCTATATAATTTTCATTTCAAAACATTGTTATATTTGTAATATTATTTCTAACTTTCCAAATTCCACCATACTTTTTCAAAATGAAAATATATAACTCACCAAATTTCTTATCTCATCATCCGTTACTTCAAAATTTAAATCTTCACATCAAAATTCAAAATAAGATATTCAAATTCAAAAAAACCAAAATTTAAACCAAAAAGAAAAAAATAATACAACGGAAAAAACAAACATCATAATTTTATTTAATTATTAATTTCTCACTCCTCTACTATGTGTATATATACACACCAAAATTGCCACATCTGAGTTTCAACAGCTCCCAAGTATTCTACTTTCTCTCTCTACACAAAAGCTATCTCTCTCTCTCTCTCTCTCTCTCTCTGAACACCCAGTTTCCACAAACAAAGCTTAGCTTAGCCACTAGCTGCAGCAAACAATTCGCACATTCAACAATGGCCAAAAATTCCAGAGTAATTATGGCTCTGATCTTCGCCCTGATCGCCGGATCTGCCCTCGCTCAGTCTCCATCTGCCGCTCCCAAGGCTTCTCCGACGGCAGCTCCAGTGGCAGCTCCACCCACGCCGAAGGCGGCGACACCAACTGCATCACCTCCAGCTTCGGTTACTCCACCTGCCTCAGCCCCCTCCGCCAAGTCTCCCAACTCTTCTCCGCCTGCTCCTCCCACCGCCCCCACCGTTGCACCCGCTGGATCCACCGCTAGTCCGCCGTCCATCGCTGCCGCCCCTGGTGGCTCTGCTCTCTCCCCTGGTGGCTCTGCTTCCTCCCCCGGTGGCTCTGCTCCCGCCCCAAGTGCTGCTGCTTGCTTGAACAGATTCGCCGCCGCCGGATCTGCCGCCGTAGTGTTGTTCGCTGGTGCTTTGTTGCTCTAGATCTTTCGATGCTTCACTTGTTTTGTTGATTTTTATTTTTGGGGCTTGATTTGATTTATGGTGTAATATGATTTGATTATATTCACGTATTATTATGGATTCTTTGATCTCTAGTTGTGATGTGATGTCTTGTTGCGTTTTATGCATAGTATTTTGTATAATTAATTGCATGTTTTTGGATTTGAACTGAATACCCTCTGCTTTGTATTTACTTCATTAAGTGATAAAATGACAAATTAAATTAGGAATTTAGAACAATGGAAAGTAATTTGTAACCCAAAAAATAAAAAATAAAAACAAATTTGTTCTCTGGATGCAGCGCTGGCTGGTCGCTAAACGAAGAAGTAAACTATAATAAAAACTATACATTTACAATTTAAACTCCCAAAATTATGCATACACTTCTCTAGACAGATAATTCTTCTTTTAAAAAAAAAATTAATTGAGATAACAAGGTTAAGTTTGTTTTCAATTGGCAGTCGAGTGAGGAGGGTTCGAAAATAGTATCAGGAAGGATCTGAGTTTGAACGCTTTTATCTTTTTACTTCTTTTCCTTTGAGTGACTCTGTAGATATATTTTTCGATTGATATTTAAAGGAGTTTGTTTCCAATTGATGAGAAAATGATGTTAGAAAACTTAATTAATATTTCAAATAAAAAAGTTAAAATAATCTGCCCTAAATAATTATAATTCATAATATTATTTCACCTTAAAGAAGAAAAATTAAACCACTATCATTGATGGCTAAGCTTGGATCCCATGTTTTTAGTAATGTGTCTTATTTTGTATCATATTATATATTTCTACGGTGTTTGACTAAGTTTATTTTAAATAACTTATAAATTTTTCTGTATATTCTTATTTTTTGAGATAGTAGAAATGTATTTAATAAAAAAAGATATTTATGTCATTTTATCTTTTAACATTAAACAACTTATAAGTCGTTTCAAAAATAAATTGGAGGAAATTTACTTTTTATTTGAAACTTATAAGTTCATAACAATTTTTTTTGAAAATTATAAGCTCCTTTACTTAAAACAATACCGAACACTCATGAAAAATGTACAAGCTCTCAAACATTTTAAAGGATATTTTGAGAAGCTTACTGAGCTTAATTAGGCACTCTCTAATGCACTTTTAAGAGAATTAATTAATATTCTTGTCCTCTTAGTTATTCTGATTAAATCAGATTCTATAGTGCACTATATATAAAGTGAAATATAAAGCCAGCGTTGATTATTATCTAAAGTAGATTAGTGCGCTACTACTGTAACTTAGCACAAGTACATGATATTTTTATGTGTCATTTTATATACTTAAGAATATTGAGAACTACTTTTATTACATTAATATTTAATTACACTTTGCAATCTTGAACCATATTATTCTAGTATTTATCTTATTGAGTTACAAAATATAATAAATCAATTCATCATTATAATAAAATAAAAACTTAACAATAATCACTTTTATGTATAATTTAAGGGATGATTTATTATATTTTGTAATTTAAAAAGAAATACGATATGAAATATAAGTTGAAGGCACAAAATGTAAGTAGCCCCCGTATTAATGACGTAATATAAATTTTTATCATTTTCCAAAAATATTGTCACACATTGGAGTGAGGTAAGGATGCAAACGAATCGAGTCGGCTCGACGAATGTTCGAGCTCGAGCCGAGCCCGTATAAGTTTCGAGCCTAACTCGAGCAAAGTAGTTCTTATTCGTAGGCTTGCAAACTTTTATTTTTTTTAATGTTAATATTTATTTTTGTATAATTATATATATAATTATAAATAATATATTAAATTTCGAATTTAAATCCGAGCTTGAGTTCGAGCCTGAAGCTCAAATATAACAAAATATTTAAAAATATTTAAATTCGAGCTCAAATTTATAATTTACGTATAAATTAAAGCCAAACAAATCGGAGTGAGCTCAAATATAACTCGAGACGGAGCTCAAATCTTTTTTTTTTTCTGAAAAGGTCAAGATTCAGCTCCATTCCTTTGCATCCTGAGAGTCGGGTAAAGAGATATGGAATGGAATGGAAGCCAGCTGTTGAGTGTTTTATAATTTGCTTTTGGATTGTGGTGAGAGAGATCATTGAGATGAAAGTTGAAACAACACAAAGACGAGAGAGAGAGAGAGAGAGGTACCAAAATCACGTGGCCTGAACAGCTGTGAAACCCCACCTCCTTTACAAACCCCATGTGCTCTCCTATCAAATCACCAAAAACCCTTCACCCTATCATTAACAACAACAATAATAATATTGAAGTGAAACAGTCTAGTTACTTGGTAAGTTTTACAATTAATTCTTTACAGGTATTTTTCCTTTTTTTATATAATTAATTCAGAATATTTTATAAATATTAATTGAATCACTAGACACACATACTAATCCAAAAAAATAAAAAAGAAAATAAGAGAGTTCGAATTCAAGATCTTAATACCGGTTCAAACACTTACCATTAGACTAGAGCTCCACTGACAATTCTTAACATGTATTTGCTAGAATTATTTAACAATCATGTAGCGCTGTTGATTTCAGTCAGATGAACCATTGCTTACCAAAAAATAAAATAAAATCAAAATGAACCATTACAAATTTCTACGACTCATATTGGACTTTCGAGAATTAAAGTTAACTGACGCCAATTTTATCTAATTTATGGCAGTATAAAATGACACAGAGCAAATGTTTGTTGAACTATATGATATATTTGCAATTCTAAAAATAAAAATAAAAATAAAAAATAAAATGTATAAAGGTGTATCACGTGAACGATAGAAATTGCAACTAGTAATTCTTTTATTTTCTTTTTTTTTTAACTAAAAAGCTAGTGCTTGGTGGATATAGAGGTGTTTAGCTAATTTTAGAAACTCCAAAATACATGTTATAAAATATTTTAAGGAGTTTACGAGCTTTTTAAAAGTGCTGTATGATTTTTATTTTTTATTTTTAAATGAAAGAGCTTGTAAGCTAAAAAAAAATAACATTTGGGACCTATTAGCTCTTTCAAAATAAAAGGAAAGAAATAGAAGAAAGCTACCACAACTTACTTTTAGAACAGTATATGAGTTGCTAATTATAAACAACAAATTGACGTAAAAATCCCCATCCTTTTCCCCCTTTAATATTTTTTTTATCTTGTTGTATATTACATTGCAACAATTTGATGAGATGTTTATTTACTGAAAAATGATTTTACGCTATTGTTTTTTCATCTTCATTAAATTTAGAAGGATATATAAGCGCTCATTTTTATCAAGCACAACTACAAGTTATAAGCTCGCTAAACATCTTCATTATTGGATTCTATTTTATCTAAGCATATGGATATATCATTTTTCGAAATTAAATGTAAGAACTTATAAATTCTAAAAAATTTTGATAAGTTTCGAAAACTTATAAGCTCTTTAAAGTAAATTCAACCTGATGATACCATATTCTTATTCCACATCAAAAAGAGTTTAGAGACTTGACAAGCTTATAAGCTCCAATCCCTCCATCTTGCGAGGCGCCTTTTCATCAAAGGACAAAACCCCACTGTCTCAAGGTGCGAGATAATACCTCGCAGGATCAAGCCTCCATGTTTGACGACAGATTTTGGCTTCATCAAATGGCATTGTCTGTGGGAACGATGGCCCTGTGCCTTTTCCCAAGTCCCTCGACTGGGGGGCTTATGATGATACCATATTCTTATCCCACATCAGAAGGAGTCTAAGGACTTAATAAGCTTATAAATTCCAATCCCTCCCTTAAATTGCAAGGCGTCTTTTCATCAAAGAACAAAACCCCACCGTCTCAAGGTGTAGGACAATACCTTGCAGGATCGGGACTCCATGTTTGGCGATAGATTTTGGCTTCATCAAATGGAAAAAATAATGGGGTCGGATTTCGTACGTGGGACACTTCATTCTGAGCAAAGGTATAGTCCGAGTAAGATTGTCCAATGTTCATTCAAAGGTCCGATTAAAGGGTATATGAGTGTTGGCCGGGTCATATTCTGCACGGATGGAACACACGTGAGCCTAGCCGGAAGTGTCTCCGGCGAAGACCCTCTAATGCTCAAGTCAGAATTCGAGCAGGTATTCGGAAGGTGATAATATGCGCAAAGTGAATTTGGAAAGCTTATCCCTTCTAAACAGTAATGATATGCTATTTATAGAAATTGGAGAGGGGTGGGCCGAATTAGGGTTGAACCGACCCAGCCCTACTATTCGTATAGAGGATATTCCACAGTACGTGTCGTGGATGCGCCGGGTACAACTATTGTTAGAGACAGTTCTTTTTCGGGACCACTTCGAGATTGATGAGGGACCACCCGAGGAGGGTGGAGACCCTTATCGAAAAGTCCGCTGTTAGGGTTCGTGGAGACACTTGTTGAGAGTCGTGGCGCTCTGGTTAGCTATACTTGGATTGAAAGCTGGGGCACACTGGTGAGTTATACTCGGCCTCCGAGGAGGCATCATGCTCGTGGCAAGTCGCAGATCAATCGCGTGTGTAACTTTCCCGACACGTGGCAACCCGTTGTTGGTCTCATATTTTGAGCTGGTATCAATGTGGCTAAGCCGGATTCAGCCACGTCACAACCAAACATCTTCTTAGACCGAATTTGGGTCGAGCTTTTGTGTTTTGTTTGTTTGTTTTCTATATGTACAAATATAAAATAAGTAGGCGAAGGAGTTTAAGAATTCGAAGTCTGTAGATTCAAAAATAACTTTTTTTGAACTTTTTATTTTTAAGTATGGTTTATAAGGATTTCGACTAAAGTAATTTAATTGAATCTTTAATTAAGAGTTGTTTAGCAATATTTTACCTTAATCATTAATAGTGTGTTTGGCGAAGTAAAGAAAACAGAGAGAAAAAAAAATGAGTAGAAAGAAATGGATGAATTTTAATTTTTCACATATTTATTTGGACGAGAGAAGAAAGGATAGGAAAAAAAAATGAAAATATAATTATGGTTTTTTTTTTCATTTTCCGTCCAGTTTTTGGGGATGAGAAATTTGATGGCCCCGTACTAATTTTGTATATATTGGATAAGGACAGCTCATTGGACTAAATTATTTGTAAAAGATCCAAAGCTTGGAGTCCAACCCAATAAAAATAACCAATCATAGATAGTGGCCCAGGAGGACTGACCCCATGGGCCGACACAGCAGGCCCGAGAAGAGTCCCACTTGAGGATTCACGTAAGACCTAGTCAAAAACCCTAACAAAAACCCCTCAATTAGGATAAGAGGCTTGTAAATGAATTTAGTCGAGTCAAACATAGTACTATTCAATTTTAATTTAAATTTCTCATCGATCTTGGAATTTTGTTTGAGTTTGATTGAATTATTAAATGAGTCGAGTTCAAATGAGCTTTAACCGAGCTAAGTTGAGTAATTTGATAGTTTTACACATATATTATCATATTTTAATTAATCGAGTTGAACTTCAAATTTTTTCGAACAAAAAAATATGTTCAAATTTGATTTATTATGTTTAGCGAACCGAACTTAAATGAGTTTTTCGTAATCAATCTCAAATCGAATATTGGGTCGTTTGATTCATTTTCTTCAGTCCTAAGGATAAGGGTCTTGTCTAACTCATTCACTCACTTTTCAGATGCATGCAGGCATTCACGCTTTGCTCTGAAAAGCGCCTTTAATCATTAACTAGTAATACCACAGTTACATGCTCTTTATTTCTGTGCGTTCTATTTAGTTTTATTGCTTTAGTACTTTTTAAGGATTTTTCTTGACTTAATTTAGAAGAATACTAACACATTTTTACAGCTACTACTTCTCGAAGTTGATGGTCATTCTTAGGAATTTAATTTAAAAAAAAAGGAAAAATGTTTCAAATTTTAGTAAAACTAATACGCACCAGTATTGCAGGCTCTTCAATCATGAAATAGATAATGATTCCCTCCGTTGGTGGAGTTAAGTAACCTGTTAGCCGAAGACGTGACTTAGTTGTTGAACAAGTCTTTACAGCCAAAAAAAGAAAAAGGATAATGATTCACAAATGACTTGTGTAGTTAAATTATCATTATTTTAAAAAAGTAAACATAAAACATGACCTTAATTCTTAAAATATGCAAAAAAAAAAATAAAATAAAAAAAGCGAAAAAGAATGAAATAAATAACCCACTATTAGTTAATATAGCGGGATGAGACGCTAGATCCCTTAAACAATATTTAGAGTTCAGTTCTTGGAGTTGTGAATGGAGCAATTGGGTTAGGAGAGAATCCTGGAGTTGTGAATGAAACAATTGGGTTATAAGGGTCGTCCTCTCCAGTATGCGAATTCGGATCAGGTGGCTAGTGGATCGGAAACAAATGACTAAGAAAAAAAAAATGAAATAAATAAAAGAAACGACACCAAGTTGTCCAAGGTTCATATTGGGCTGGGCCATGACTAGTCTTGTCAATGACTCAATGTGTAGGGTTTTACCCTACTCTAACCTTAATCCTAAAAATACCCGATTAAATATACCCTATATCATACCCTATTCTATTTAATTATTTATCCATTGGATAAGTGTATTGGGTCTATCCTATTTTAGGATAGGGTATGGACTTTACCCAATCATATATATTTTTTTATTTACTTTTTTTTGATATTGTGTTTTTTTAGCTTATACACAGTTAACAAATACATATGCATTTACACACCCTGCACACACACAGTTTTCACGCTCATGCACGCACACACACACACACACTGCACACACACACATACACACACTGAAACTGTGTGTGAAACACACACTGCACACACTGTTTCACACACTGTGTGCTGTGTGAAACACACACCGCACACACAATTTCACACACTATGTGTGTGTGTGAAACACACACTGAAACTGTGTGTGAAACACACACTGCACACACATATAGTTTCACACACACTGTGTGTGTGTGTGTGAAACACATACTGAAACTGTGTGTGAAACACACACTGCACAAACTATGTGTGTGTATGTGAAACACACAGTTTCACACGCTGTGTGTGCAGTGTGTGTGTGTGTGAAATGCTATGTTTTCACACACAGTGTGTGTGTGTGTGCTTGTTTTGTGTGTGTGTGTGTGTGTGTGCTTGTTTTGTGTGTGTGTGTGTGTGAAACTGTGTGTTTTCACATAGTGTGCGTGTGTGTGTGAAAATTGCATGCAATGTGTGTGTGTGCGAAAAATGTGTGCGTTTAGTGTGTGTGTGTGTGTGTGAAAAATATGTGTGCGTAGTGTGTGTGTGTGTGTGTGAAAAATGTGTGCACAGTGTGTGTGTTTGTGTGAAAAATGCGTGTGGTGTGTGAATACCCATTGAGTAATGATATGTGTAGTGTGTGAATATTTATTGGGTATTACTACCCAATAAGTAGGAACGGATAAGACCCTACTCTAACCCATTCATTTGTAGTAGTATGGGTTAGGGTAGGGTATGGGTAAATTTTAAAATTTTAAGGTATGAATAAGATATAAGTAAAGAATAAATGAGTGCGAGCAAGATAAAATTCTACCCATTGACATGCCTAGCCATGACAAACGGGCTCAGTGCAATTATACTTATCATTGTTCATGGCCTAAAAACTCAAATTTCAATTAGAAACACTATTTTTTTTATTTTTTTTATTTTTTTTTAGTAAAAGCAAGCACTCAATCATAAATTCACAAGTCACAGCCAAAAAGCGATGAACACAACCTAGTGGTAAGGGGCTCAGCCCAATTATATTCAATCATTCACAAAAAGCTGTAGTGGTAAGGAGGAAATTTCATAAACAGTTATAAATTTTGAGTGCATTCAATAATAGTATTAGTTTGTAAAATAACAGTATTTAGTGTAAAATGTTTATTGTTTAATAATAATTTTTTTTATATTTGATAATTATTGATAATTTCTTTATTTTTTCTTTCAAATTTCCACCTATGCCATTGACTTTGGATTCTCTTACTTAAACGTGTTAATTTCTGACCATTAGGAGTGATAATATCTGACCCAATATGACAACCCAACACGAACCTAATACAAAAATAACACGTTGGAGTTGAGAGTTCATGGGTTGGGTTAAAAATAGGTCGAATCCGAAAGCGACCTAAAAAATATAGGTTGGATTGACTCGTAGGTTACCCATACAACCCTAATTCTTTTATGGGTTAACCAACAACTCGACCCAAATCATTTTTATAAATATTTTTTTCTCCTTTTCCTCTCGTTTAGAGAAAATATATATTATGTACAAATTATAAATCATAACATTTTGATGGTTTACAATTAATTATTAATAATATAATATAGAAAAAATTATGAAAAAGAGAATAGGAATTTTTTTAATTATTAAACACGTAAAAACTTTTAGATATTTAAATATAAGAGATCGTTAAATTTTTTAAACAAGTGAAAAGTCAATTTGAATGAAAAACTATAATTATGTTAGTTATTATCTTCTTCTCCCCTCCAAAAAAGTACATCTTCTTCCTTTAATTGTTTATTTGCATTTATTACAGTTTTATATTGATTTATTTTAATATTGAATGAATTTTTTTATCAAATATTTTTACAGTATATTATAAATAAAACTTAAATAAACTAGAGTAGGAAATTAAATGAACTCATTAATTTTTAATGTAAATTCCAAATATGTATTTTGTACGTAGCCGACCATTATTACAAGAATATATACTTTTTAGTGACAAACCAATTACAAATTTATTTTTTCATGCTAGATTTCATTTATAAAAAATTTGTTAGTAAATATCTTGTTACTAATTGTTTATTTAGTTCTATTAAAATTGAATTCTGTCATTATTTATTCCATGATGTGATGATACTCTAAAACTGTGACAAAATATAAAAATCTCTTTGTCACAAAATTTTTAGTAGACTTAGTAAAATGGGAGTTTTTTTATAATGCATACAAAATAAATGTATATATAGTATAGTTAGCCAAGTGAAAAATTATGGGAAAAAAATCAACTTTTAACTAGTAAATTATAATTGCTTTAATTTTTTTATCAGAAAAGTTGAAATTTTTATTTAAAATAGGTCAACCTAGGTTGATACGAACTCAGCCAAGTTGGGTTAGGATTGAAGTCTCATAGATTTGACAGATAATGAATTGAATTAGGATTGCGAGATTTTGTATTATAGTCCTACCTCAAACCAACCCGAACCCACCCAACCCATCAGAATTGCCACCCCTTAACCACCACCCTACACACACACACACACACACACAAAAGAACAAGAAAAAAAACAACATTAGGTCATGATTGCTTGTATTATTGTATGGACGAATTATGATTTCATTTGGATAATCTAAAAATTATACTATCACATGATAATAATTCATTTTGATAATCGGAAGATTATACCATCACATGATAATTTCAACCAATATTAAATACATTCGCAAATAATTAAGAAAATATAAACAAATAATAAACTAACAAGCTCATATAAGCGAGACAAACACCCCATAAATTTGACTCGAGAAGTGCTTATTTCTAAATGTCAGTGCAGAGTTGAAGTGCTTGAATTACATATTTTTCACACATATTTGCCAAAAAAAGAAAAAAAACAAATAATTTAGCATCATTTAAAGTTAAAAAGATCACAATTCACACAACAAACACCATAAAAATAGAATACTTAACCGCTTAAAATTAATTACAAGAAAATAAAACCACTACAAATGTAAGATAATAACACGCAAAGCCAATAAAAATGAGGAAAATAATTAAAATGGGGGGCACTGCCTCTAGCCTGGCCAGATGCTAAACCATAGAAATTTCACAACGTAAAAGTTAACTTAAACGCCAAAACGAATAGGGCGAAGAGCGCCACCGCTGCCGGAGATAGCGCCGCCGAGGAAGACGGCTGAGTGAAAGTCCCCGCAGTCGGAGTCGTCACGCCGGCAGGGGGCACCGGAGAAGTGGTGGTGGTGGCGGGGGTGGTGGGGGTGGTAGTGGTGGCGGAGGGCGGAGAAGTGGCGGTGCCGGAGGGCGAGGTAGCCGCGGCGGCGGCTACGGTGACGGAAAGCTTCATTCCGCCGCTGCAGTGGCCGGGAACGGAGCACATGAAGTAGTGCTTTCCGGCGGTTTTGAGGGTGATGGAGGTGGCGCCGGTGCTGTCGGTGGTTATGGCGTTGCCGCTGGTGCAGGAGTTGTAGTCCTTTTCGCTCACTTCGTCCACCGTGTGCCCGGGGGCGTAGTTGAATACTGCCGGTAAATTTTGTACCAAAATTAATTATTATGTTTTCAAGATAAATAAATTAATGACTGTAAGAAATTATTTTTTATTTTATTTCTTTGTAGTTTTTTCACCATCTTACTGAGAAATTAATTTCAAGCATTTGTGTGCAATTTTGTAGAAGAAAAAAATATAATCTTTTGTATATATGGATTTTCAAAATTCCCATCCAATGAGCCCAATTATAAAATCAGCACTACATATTTTCAACTTGACAAACATACTAGATCTAAAATATTGGGCTTACGGTTCGATTTATCAACTATGACTTATTAATAATATAAATAATTAAATTAAAAAAAAAATCAAGAGTCTACAAATGAAGAAGACTGAGTCTACAAGAAAAAATAATATTATTAACAAGATTTAAAAGTAACAATATAAAAGTTGTCATCAATTTTATGTGGTCACAATATCATAATGGTGACAAAAATTAATGGTTTAGTTGTCACAATTGACAATTAGTGATACACCTGTAGTGACAAATTGGTAACAACAAAAATTGTCATTAGGATTTTGTGACAAGATTTTATTATCACCAAATTGTCATAATAGATATATCAGTAATTATTAATTTTATACTATATTGTCACGATCTGCTTGTAACAACATAATTTGTTGTCACTAGACAAATATAATAAATAACAATATTTTCATTATTACTTATTATATCGTCGACAATTTATTCTCTTGTTAGAGGGAGTGTAATAAAGATTAATTAGGATGATTATTCAAATTTAATCATATACATATAGAATAATTTTAAAGTCAACGTGCACCATTAAAATTATATTATATATGTTTTCACCACTACGCTAAGAGTCATTTAATTTGGTATAAAACTTCCGACATAGGCAAAAAATATGATATTTTTAGGTATAGTTTGAATTCTAAATTCATATGGATGTGTAGTGAACAAAAATCAATATATCTATGTGTGTATATATAAAATTATATATATATATATACTTGAGGTGATACTTCAAAATTTTAATTTCAAAAAATTTGGGATTAACTATCAACATATCAACAAAAAGATTAAGTAAAAGAATTCAAATTGAAACATAGGAATATAAAATTTAATCATTTAATCGAATTGCACTAAAATCTTGATCTAACAATTATTATATAAAAATTTAAAAGTGTGGGGATAGATATTAATATAGTGATATAGATATGCATACCAAGGGATGTCACCCACTGCAAAAGGCTTGTCACTAGCCCACGTGCCATAGTCAGATCCCGTAGCCCAACCAGATGAGTCTCCCACTTTGTACACTGCTGCTCTAACTCCTCCTAGTCCAATCATCATTACCACTCCCACCATCAAACTTGCAATATTAATCTTTACCATCATTTCTTACTCTTCAATGTTCTTTTTTTCTTCTGAATGGATTGGATATTGTGTGTGTGTGTGTGTGTGTGTGTGTGTGGAATTAGGGCAGAGTTTGTTTGAGATGGTGATATTGGAAATGCATACAAGATTTTGTAGTATATATATAGTGGGAGGACGAGAGAGAGAGAGAGAGAGAGAGAGTATAACAATGGAGTTGCTCACTGAATACCTTTTTTTGATTAGAAATGAAAAAAAATGGCATTTCTCACTACATGCCCTTTATTTGATATTATTATTATTATTATGATTGCATCGTTGTAAAGGGTGTAAAGCATGATGATTTCTTATCTCTAACATTAATCATTGTATTCCATTAGTTGAGCTAATGCAAAAGTGTGATGTTACTACTAGTTATTTAAGAAAAAAGTATTAGATTAATTTTCAATCTAGTCCACAAATATTTCAATCAAGAAATATATTAAGTTATAACATAAGGCATTGTGAAGTAGACTAATTATAAAATAAAAAAATAAAATTCACAATCTCAAAATAGAATTTGGAGCCATCGAAGATCAGAAAAATTAGCCATGTGCTGACACTACAAAAAAAAAGGGATTAGTCACTGATTTCCATGGCTTAAAAAAAAATATAGGTGATCTCTGCGTAATAGCCACAGAAAATTCACTGGCTAAATTAGCGCTAAATTTCGCGTCAATTTTAACCACGGATATTTCGTAGCTAAAATCCGTGGTTAATTTTTTTTTTGTCTCTTTTTTTTTTAAATCCATGGCTAATTCCCTGACTATTAGCCACAGTTTAGCCATAATTTTTTCCGTAGCCAAAATTCGTAGCTAAATGCATTTGTTTTTTTTTTGTTTTTGTTTTTTGTAGTGTGATACAACAGGTATTACTTAGGTTAGACTCTATCTAAAAGCAGAGGACATTAGAAGTCCATTTTCTTGGGGGTAGTTGAAATATCTCAATACATACTCATTTTATTTTTAAATTTTCTATTATTATTATTATTATTATTATTATTATTAGAACAAAGAGTTGTCAAAAATTGATGATTGCTTTAGAGAACATCCTTTAACACTTAACAGCGACAGGCGTCTCATTAAATAACTGCCTTGTTATTCTTTTGTTAATATTTTGTTCTGGAAAATGGAACTTCTTCTAGTGTCACTAAGATGACAATTAAGTTGATTTCATTTTTTATTTTTTTAAGATATCATTTCAAATGAGTTGACTAAGTGTTCGTTTGGATAGATTTTTAAAAAGTACTTATCAAATCAAGTTTTTTATGGTAGATTTTTTTTTTTAAAATCAAATAATTTTACATTTCGATGTAATTTTTAAAAATACTTTAAAAAATACTATTATTCGAACATGCCCCGTATAGCTTATAAAAGTCAATTTTTGATTTTTTTTTTCCTAACTACTACTTTTTTTAAAAAAAATCAACATAAATAGAAAATTTTTCAGTGAAGTATTTTTTTTTAAAAAAAAGAAATACTTTTTTTTTCAAACCCATCCAATACTTAATAAATGATAGAAGATTATAATTGTACTGATTGAAAAAAAAAATTATGTTTGTCTTATTCTATGTATATGCAATTAACTCGTAATTATAAATAATAAAGTAAAATATTGATATCTGTTCAAACTCAACAACATGAGCCAATTGATTGTTTTGTACAATCCTTTTTTTACTTGAAAAAGAAATTAAAAGAAACAATTTTAATATATGTATTTTTGCTTATTATTATTATTATTATTATTATTATTATTATTATCTTGTGATTTTTTTTGATGAATATTATCTTGTGAATTAGCAGGTGGAGAAGTTGGGCTAACATGAGCGTTTGTGAAGTAGGTGGAAAAGGGTTTTCTTTTGTTCCCGTTAAAAGCATTCTCCAATACCATTATTAGACAGAGAAAAATGTGATAATCATATAAAGTCATAAATAATAATAATAATAATAATAATATATAATATTATTATTATTATTATCCAATTTTCTTTTTATAAGCTAAACAAAAATAGGCATATCATATATTGCTCGGGGAATTCATAAAGATTTTATTGCCTCTAAATATATAATTTCCTTTTGAATTGTTAGTAAATTCAACTACTCTGTTCCACTGTGTCAACTTGTGTCATCATTAGCTGAGAAAAATAACTCATCCTTTTATCCTCTCGGCAATGATTTTGTTCTCTCTTCCCCCCACTTTTAGGATGCGAAATTACAATTATACCCCTCGAATTTTGTTACAATTTAAATAACTCTAATTTGTCATTGTCAAAAATAAAATCAACTCAACTCGATGATCCAACACGATCCATCCAAAAAAAAAGAAAGGTTTGAAAATGTATATATACACATCCAAGGTATACCTCCGTTAAGAAATGTAGACGTACCACTAGTAAAAAAAAGGGTTTTTCTTTTATGGACTGGATGTATGTACTCTGCGGTTCAAATTTAGCTACGTATTATATATTAATTTTTTTATAAAATACATAAACACGTGGGTGAATTTGGACCATAGGATGCAGGGATGGAGTCCATACACCCGGTCTATATATGAATTTTTCGTAAAAAAGATTTATAAACAACGCGGAGGGCTGAGGCGATTGAGCATTTTTACTGCATGTATAAGATGTGTCGAGCTGGTTTGATTCTAATGCGATTAAATATTTCAATTTTTTTTAGCTTGAGTCGAGTTTGTTGAGCTCAAACTTTATAGTGAGTCAGTCTGGAACTTTATTTCAGTTGTTCATCATCTCGTGAGTCGGCAAATTCTTTTTGCTATTTTTCAAAAAATTCTCAATTTTACGATTATATATTTTTATTTTATAGTAATTATAATATATCACTTAGTCATTTGTAGGACATCACTTCTTTGGACAACTTTTTTTTTCTTTTGGTTTGGACTTCTTCAGACGAATGATTTACCTGCATTAAGGCATACAAGTCATCTTCCGTATATTTCAATATAAAGCAAACAAATTCTGAAATTAAAAAGGTATAAGAAAACGAAGGTTGCAATGAGAATTATACATTAATTGTCATATTAACCAAATGAGAAATTTATCATCCGAAAATTGGTCCAAACTTTTATTTATTTATTTATTTTGATTATTAGTCAAAAGTTTTAAGTTAATGCTAAAGAACATTTGCATTAGAAATACTCATAACAATGAGTGCTGCTAGGGTGTAAAAAAGACAAAAGAAAGAGATTCTTCGTATCTAGGACAAAGTTCAGGGGCTGTGCATGTAATTAGCGCGCTCTTTTTTGTTTTTTTTTGTTTGTTTTTTTGTTTTGTTTTGGTTATTGATCATCAAATATGTGGTATTAATAATTATCAACTAAATTTGGATTTGAAAGCTTTCTGTATTGATGCGGGTCGAATTTGGGAGCAGTCGACTTGATTGGACGCTTGGTTGAACGCAAGGTAAAGGGATGTGATTGGGAAGATGGAACCTGCAACAAAAAAAAGGCAATGTGAGCTAGTTGAGGCAACATACTTAAGTCAATGATCTAATAGAGTAGAAATTTGAGCAGAGTAAGTGGGTAAAAATAATTAACGAGTGAAAATTTTACTATAAATGCAGGTGTATTTATAGTGTGTCCAAGTAGATCTTTTCCTATGGGGCCTGTAGGCTTAGTATGCTATCATGTGGTGATGTAGAGTGACCCATAAATTCAAAAATTGGGTCTAATGGCATTAGTTGTTTCTCAATTAATGAGGTATGAGGTTAGGTGATTGTCCCATATCATGAGTTGGTAGAGCATTTAATGTCAGCAGAGGTTAATTGGACACAATATGGTCCCAATAGATAAAAGACTCAACCGAAGATTCCGACGAGGCTGGTTCGAGGGGCCGTTGACTGGGCCAATGACTAGGGCTTGTTAACGAGAACATTTTGGGAGGCAACAAGTGGCACGCGTAGGCCGATTGAAAACACCAGTCGGAAATATACCATGTCACGTATCAAAAGCGTTTACGTGTTCTTTTTTGGGGCGAAGACTAAGTTTGTTCTTTAAGCAATAGAAGATTAAAGTCATATGACAAAAATTGCTAAACTGATGCAGACTACAGAAATCAACATCCACAACTGGTAGGAAAAATGTCAATCTATACATCTTTTCATGCACAGTCACTAAATGCTTGAAAATATGGTAACAGACATATATAATATTCATTGAGCGAGCTTATGTATGACTTACGAAAGATAAATCATTAACATTTGTACTAAGTATGAAGTGGGAAGATTTTACTGAAGAGTAATAATTGACTTTTAGTATGTTTTCAATATATTATCATAATCGTTCATATTCAGTGAAATAACATCATATATGACGGTATTTCTCCCCACTTTTCTTTTCTTCTTTTCTGACAGATTATTCGATTACAAATTTAATTAAATTCATAACTATAGTACTCTATGAAGGGTTTTATTCATTATAAATTCATTAGTAAATATTTTATTACTAAATTGATGTTTGAGTTCTGTTTTTAATAGAATCTTGTTACAAATCTATCACATTTCCTTCAATCTGTGACGGAATTTTATTCATCACAAATTTTTAGTTAGCGGAACGAAGTGCTTCTTGTAGTTAACTATTTTACTTTTCTTTTCTTTCACTTTTATGTTATATTATGCTAATTCTAATTTTTAAATATTTTTTTATTAATTAAAAGAAATAAATCATCATAAGAAGTAACTTAGCAAATGTTTCTTATATCTACATTTTAAAAATATAAACGCAAACATGGCCTCAATCACATTCTGTAGTATATGTATACCATGCAACTAAGCCCACCAAATCCTAACAAAATGCTTACCTAACCAATAGTAGCTGCTTCACTGTATTGATGATGAATATGATGGGGGTGGGTATGGAGAGTTGGTGATGGTTCTACTTTTTGAGTTGTTATGGACCATTAGCCTTCAATCTCTTATTCTAATAACCAATCCCAATAAATTAATTTATTATTATATTAATAGCCCTCTAATTTTAAAAGAAACGCGTTTGACAAATTGATTTTGGTATTTATACATTTATCTTTATTATTATATGTTTTTGGCTAATAATTAACAAAGATATGTATTGTGTCCATATTCAATGTCAAAATCATCACTATTTAACATTTATATTGAGAAATGACCAGAATATATTTATCTCTATTATCTTTTCTGTTTTTTTTTAAAAACCGAATTAATTGTTTCCATATTTTTGAAAACAAGAACATATGTGTGGCTTGTAATTGACAACTACGCTATTTTTGGTTCAAGGAATTTTGTTAGATGAAAGGGAAAAAAATAGGCAAAGTGAAAAAGTTGAAGCACCGAGTTACATCATTTGAAGTATGAAATATATATTGTTTCAAATAAATATATACTGTTTTATTTATTTATTTTTGTCACTAAAATCCACGGTTCAAAGACTCCGAACATAGGATTAGTGACACAATATAAAAATCATAAGGACCATTTAGTGAAATTCATTCTATTCTGATTTGGCCTAATTTTAAGTTTTTTTTTTTTTTTTTTTTTTTGTGAAATATCTAATTTGGGTAAATTTTTTTCAATATTGATGAGTCAGATGCCACGTCACTACAAGCCTCAAATCCGCCTAATTAGGGAATTACTATCCTCGACACAACAATGGCCCTCGAAAGGGCTCACAAGCCTGTGTCTCTCCCTCGAGAGCCCCGAAAGACGCCCACATGCTATCACAAGTATCCTCGAACGAGGGCGTGGCCCACGAAGGTACCCCTATCGAGGGTGAGACCCCACACTTAGCCGTTGCAAGGATGGACGTCCAACAGGGGGCAAGTACAGCTGACGACCTCTGACAGGCGCAGCTCACTGCCACCTAACACATCCCAGTGGCACATGAGTCCATCCCATCAATCTTCGGTGCATTAAATGCCAAGTCATAAATATAATTCTTGGTCATAAATGCCCAAGATGCACATTTATTGCCAACAAGACCCCTCATTAATGAAGAGTGGGAGTAGCCGCCAATAGGATCCATGGAAAGGGGGCAAAAGGCACAAATCTGAACGGCCACAGTGCCGAAAGTGACCGGTTCTCACCAACCATGTCACATCCAGGCTCCTCACTCTCATATAAAAACCCCAATGGCTCTCCACCCAAGGGTAAGACATATACAACTTTTTGAAACATATACATTTGGACTACTGTTCATCATCTTCTTCACTCGTATATTCTCAACTGACTTGACCGTCGGAGAGCCTACGCCGGGGCAAAACCGGCTAGTCTCACGTGCGTTCCTCCCTCTTTGGCAGGTGGGCCACCAGCAAGGACATTTCGGAGTACGGCTTACCCCGACACGTGGTCAACCAATATTCGACCGCATAACACAAGTATCATGGTAATTTCTTAAAAAAAAAAAATCTGCACGAAAATAATTTTATTTTTATTGTCATTGAGCTATTATTAATTATTTTAATTATTAATAATGAAGACCTAAAAGTTGACAAAATAGAAAGAACTATTATTTAATATATTAACGACTTTAACATTGCAACTTATGATTCGTTATCAAAATTTCATAGAGTCATTTCAAAGTTGTTACATTATATTAAGATGTCAAAATGGTTTTTATTTTGTTGTAATCAGAGTTTTTACAAATAGTTCTTTTATTTATTATTTTTTTTAATAACTTAATATCTTAATCAACACTGTTCTAGCGATGCATATGAATAGATGATACAACTAGTGGGAGTCGTGTGCTGATATCATAAAAAATCAATAGCGTGTAAATCAAGACTAGTTTGTTATTTTCACTATTTGCATGATCAACATATTGACGAGTAGATACAATTTAGTTGCATAGACAACGACATTGTAGCTAACTGTCGTAAAGATTATACGAAATGAGAAAAAATCAAATATCTTATCTACAAATTATGTTTCCTTGAAAGTGGAGATTGGAGTCAGAATTTTTTGTTTGATTTGACAAGTATTGAATTTTTATCAAATATTAAAAGTATTTATATTTATTTATAAAGTATTAATATCATAATTGTTTGGTGTCAATTGCCCAGCTTTTAATTTCTCTCTCCTCTTCCCTCCTACATTATTTAACTTCTCATATCTTTTCTCTCTCCTATTATTATGTTTTTTTTTCATTTTTTTTCTCTAGTTTTCAACCTAATCCTATATTTTCTCTTTTTTTATTTACTTTTGATTGTATAATTAAGTCTTATTTGATATTTTTTAATAATTATTATGAAAAAATTATATTCTATATACTTGATGCGTACCAGATTTTGAGGCGACCATAAAATTTGTAAAGGGGAACGTTGAGTGTAGGGGAATCCTGCTTTGTGAGGAAGGACCTACTAAGAATGGGAGGACATAATTTGCAAAAAACAAATTAGAACTCTACTGAATTAAGTAAATATATACTTTAAAAAGAATAAAACAAAAGTAAATTGCAATATGATGTACAATAAGGCATGAAAAAAATAGGGGAGTCTTGTGAGTAGGTGAGCGTTTTTGTGCTCAAAGTGTCTTCGATTTGGGAGCTTCGTGGATTAAATTGTGCAGATTGTAGGGTGCTTTGAGAGCATAAAGTAAAGTTTAAGTTAGAACTTGTTTATCAAATGAGCGGTAGGTGCCCATTTATATTGGTGGCATTGCACCAACTTGCCCGAGGAATCCTTGGGGCTGCTCCTTCGGGTTAGGAAGGATACCATATATTTAGGGAATGGGGTTATGGGTCGATCCCACCTATGTAGGATTGTTGGTATCTAGAGATAATCATGAGCCTATTTTATAGGCTTGGTGGTTAGGAGGATAAAAACTTAAAATCTTATACATGTGGTCGTAGTAGCTAGAGTTGTAGACTTGGTCCACCTTACCAATAGGGTGGCCGGCTGGGCTTAGCTCGTGTGAATCCCGAGCCTGAGTCAGAAATTTGAGCCCGTCTTTGAGATAAATGAACTGATTTTTAGATGGCATACTAAATTTAGATACATAATTAAATTATATTTCATTTTATTTTGCACACATATTGAGCATGTAAGTTTCTATTATTTGGTTGAGAATATTTGTTTTCTTTTTTTATTTTTTGAGAAGGATGGGGGTGGGGGGAGTATGCCAATAGATATGATCTTAGTGAGGAGCGAACATCCTACATCCCTCAGCCCCTAGCTCCACCATTACTTGAAAGAATTACATATGAAAAACAAAAAATCTCAATTTCTACACTTAATTTTGAGTAACAGGTCTAGAAAACTTGTTTTATTGTGTTATGCACAAACATTATTTTGATACCCAAATTTTACTTCAAATGCCTATTGGTATTCAAATTATGATTGTCTTAAAAAATACATGAATTTTGCTGTAATTATTTTATTGATACCCAACTAACTACAGTCATTATCTACATTCTCTATCCTAAATTAGTTTAAGGTTTTTGCACGCAAATCAATTAAACTAATTAATATCCCATTTTTTAGATAAAATATATAATAACTTGACCAAAATACTATTTTTTGGGGAATTGTATCATGATAATTAGTGAATTTTAATTAAGAAAAATGAGGGTGAATTTGAAAAAAAAAATGCACTATTGCTCTCCTCAAAATGAAGTATTGTGGGTCAAGGAAAAAAAAATCTAAGAAGACTAGAAAAGTTCAATCCAACAACTTTTAAATCCAAAGAGCCCATATGTATAGAAACCAAAGTAATATTAAACATAACCAAGTTTTTTGTTCATATGAATTAAATTAAGCTTATTTAAGTAATAACAGTATGTTGATTGATTTTTTTTTTCTTGAAAAAACACATCTAGTTCTACCCAAGCTAGCAAAGCGGTGTTCCATTATAATATTCAAGAGTCAAGTTAGTATTCATGTAAGCTACTATTAGCCCCTTGAAGTTTTGCGGTAACCAACATGGCATGTGTTGCGTGCTGTGATGTTTGGAATGTTGGCTTGGCATAGTGTTCTGTGGGTGACTTGACAAATTTGATGAAATGGCTAAGTCAGATGTGTGGATAAGCGTCAATGCACGCCGTACGCCCCTTATGCGAAATGGTGTGCGTGCAGCACTTTGCTGCACGTATAGTGCAGCTAAGGGCGTGCACTTATGGGACTTAATTGGCTAAGGATTTGACGGTTGTGGGCATTGATGAACAATGTTACGTGGTTGGTCACGCAAGCTAGTGTTCGTGCCTTCGCGAGTCAGGTGATGTGCGCTTGTCGGTGGCTATGGCAGTTGAGAGCGGTTGAGCTTGACTGTTTATTGACTCATGGATAAGTTGTGACAGTTTTTCTTGTTTTTTGGAGCGGTTGTGTTGGTCTTATACTGAGACAAAAAGGAGATTCCAAGACACGTGGAGCAATTGTATTTGAAAAACTGCTCCGCCACTTGTCCTCTCATTAGATAGTCGATTATGTCCAACAATTGGGATTTGTCCACTACATGGTGTATATTTATATACTGACGGTGTACATGATTTTGATACAGAGTTGAGTACAATTAATTGTAATCCTAGTGTATTTACATTATTTGGAGGAATACAAAGGTTGAGTTTTACTCGTAATGCTTGTGTATTGTACCTATGTTATATGGTGCATTGTGTGCTTGTACCTATGTTATATGGTTGCTTGACTCTAAACATTTTAAATACGAGCGGTAAAATTGTGAGGGTGAAAAAAGGTTGATAAGGTGCATGACCTTAGTCGCACAATGAAAAATCAAGCAAAAAATTAAAGCTGAATTCAGCTTGTGATAGTTGGTATTAGAGCCAGGTTGAGTTGAGTGTGGTTCTGGTTCGTGTTTGAAGATGGCCGTGCAACAAACATTGTCGGGTCGCATCCTTGCCCTTGAGACATTTTGAGACCTTACTTGGTGAGGTGTCGGAGTCTAATGGCGTCAGTGTTCGAACAGCTTCGCCTTTTAAAGGAAAAAGGACGAAGGGTTGGCCAAATCAGTGCATAGCTTGCTAGTGTTCATAGAAGGATAGATATCTTCAGTTAACTAGGACATAAGCGCTCTCACTGGCACTTGTGACTTCAAAATGGTTGCTTTTAAAGAGGAGTTGCACATCCTCTTGAGGATAAACCTCCTTCTACCAAAGTGAAGGTCCATGATCTGAAACCCTATAGCTATGCCCGAAGCGCCAAAGAGCTTTAAAATTTCCTCTGGGACGTGGAGACTTACTTTCAGGCAGCTCGTATCCCAAAAGATGAGAAAGTTTCCAACACTGGTATGTATCTTACCAAGGATGCAAAGATATGGTAGTGGACTTATTTATCTGACGAAGACCTAGCAAATTGTGGGCAAATAGAGACTTAGGAGTCTCTAAAGGAGGAACTCAAGGATTAGTTCCTCCTTTGCAATACTTCGTGGCTTGCAAGGAAGGCCCTTAGTAAATTGAAGCATTCTAATCTCGTGCGGGACTACGTAAAGGAATTTAGTTCTCTGTTGCTTGATGTTCATGACATGTATGAGGAGGGCAAATTATTCAACTTTGTGGCCGACTAAAAAATTGGGCCCAAGTCGAACTTAGAAGGCAAGGGGTAAAGGATTTGTTATTTTCCATAGCCGCTACTGATCGCTTGGTAGATTATAGGGTCGTTGGCAGGCTAAATGTGAAAAAAAGAAAGTGTCCGGAAGTGAAAAGGAAAAGCTAGAAAGACAAGCAAGAAAGTGAAAACGAAGAAGAAAAAGTCGAAAGAAGGCTCTAGTGGGAAGACTAAGGAGGCCCTGGTGGTTATTGACAAGAATCGCTAGCGGTGCTTCCTGTGTGGTGCTAAGCGTCACATGAGAGGTTGCTCAAAATGCTCAAAGCAGAACGCCCTTATTGCTGCCAAAAGTGCAAAGGAGAACAAGGATGGACCCCCATGGTTGAACCCTCTCCAATTGCTGACTGCTATATAGGAAAAGTCTTGAATATAGAATGGCTTGATGTATGTGCAAGTGGCCGTGAACAGGTATAGTGTGATGGCAATGGTTAACACCGGTGCAACTCAAAACTTTGTTGCTAATCATGAGATACTTAAGCTGGGCTTGAGTCTCAACCCCACTCTGATCGTATTAAAGATGTGAACTCTGAGGCGAAGCCTATAAGATGAGTGGTTACCGTCACTTTGATGGTTAGGTCGTGGAAGGGACAGTGCTCCTAAAGAGTTGTTCCTCTTGATGATTTTGATATCATTCTTAGTAATGAGTTTCTGAACTTAGTGAAGGTTGCTGTAGTGACCCACCTTGGCAGACTATTGATAGCGAATGTGGCTTGCCCTGCCTTTGTGCATCGTGTCTGTGATAAGCTGCCAAAGCAAGTTGAGAAGGCAAAGCTTATCTCGGCAATATAGATTAAGAAAGGTCTAAGCATGGTGACCCAACCTTCTTGACTGCATTGATTGAAATTGAGCTCGATGTATATCAAGAAGTCCTTGATATAGTGGTGGCCTTGCTGAAGCAGTTTGTGTGATTCCTCTTGAATTGCCTAAGAAGTTGCTCCCAAGATGTGCCATTGATCACAGAATTGAGCTGAAGCCTAAAGTTGTTAAACATCCAATAAAGGATACAACATAACCCACAAATACTTATCTCGATACTCCATTCATTCGATGATATATACAAGCTTTAATCTATGGATTCAACTATAAATGACATCATTCCATCATTGAGTAAAAACACTCATAAATGTTAACATATAAACATGTTAACATTGTTGAAACACATAATATTTTTAGTAGTACTATTTATATCTTAAATTTTACTCAACATAACAAATCATACTAATCAATTTTTTAACTGTTTATTTGTGTGTGTGTGTGTGTCTGTGTTGTGCTGGATGGAAAATAAAAAGACAATTATCAAACAATGCAACAATTTTATCAAATTCTAAAATAAAAAATACACTAATTATATGAAGATTTATACACACAACGTTACCTCTAAATCGAGAAATTATGAATATCAAATTTTCAGGTGAACCTAGGACTTTACGGTGATGATCATCCCCAATTATACATGTCGTGGACGTTTTATGCTATATGTTGAATGAGATGTGCCTAAGAAGGGGGTTGAATTGGACCAAAACCTTTTCTTTTGAATCATAGTATTAAAAAAGCATTTGTTGCGTGGTGGAAATTTTTGTATTGAGTAATTAAAATACGTTCAAGTTTTGTCAATTTGCTTTGGAAACCTTATTGGTATTTTTAGTACCAGTTGAAATACCAGTTAAAGCAGTAGAGATAAACTAAGTGCAAAGCAATAAAGAAGGACATAACTATTTATCTTGGTTCTTCCAAATAGGTTACATCCAAACCCTAAGTTTTCATTTAGAATTAATTTGTTAAAAAGAACGGTATTAGTAAAGTATACAATAATTCCAGAATAAATACAAGAAAGAAAAAGAGAAACGGAAAGGTATGCTTTCTATCCCAAGAGTCGTTCTAAATCCCAAGAGCCATAGGCCGGTAACAAACAACCTCCGAAGTAAGCTGGCATGATTCCTTTTGGCGATACATATCACGGTTGCCCCACATTCAAACCTCAATGCGTAGTACGCTTAAATATTCCCTACCACCTAGCCAGTAACCTTGTGCACATGACTACTACAATGACCCAATAACCCTTCACCGACTCAACTTGCTCCTAGGAACTTGGTTGTCTTTGTTCGCTCTTCCCCTCGTAAGCTCCCTTGCAAGACACAACAAGCAGGCACGAGTAAACAAGAAAGACCAATGGATGCACAACAAGCAGACACGAGTCAACAAGAAAGACCAATGGATGCAACTTCGTAGAGTGTTTGCACTGAAGAATCTAATTTGAAATGTTTGTTTTAAGCACTGTTATACAAACGAACGTAATTTCTCTCTTATATAGCACTTAATACAACGGCTACAATGTCTACAAGAAAGGAAATAGTTGTTGGTGATTTGTTCTGTGCGGACTTAGTGCATCCATACTAGGCACTGGGTCAAACTTTCCTGAATAAAAAGATATGACCAAGTAAGAAAAGATTTTAACCCAAGTCTGTAATGAATGTTATAGTTAGAACAATTTCAAGAAGGAATGAACCATTAGTAAAATATTCTATTAGTAGTACCAATCAGATACCAAGTTAAACTTTTCTGAAGTAAAGAAACATGGTTGATTATGAAAATAATTTGACCAATATCTGCTGGATAGTAGTCTATTTCACAAGAAGGGTGGTGAGAGAATATATTATAGGTAAATTAATGAAATCTTTCCTCAAATATGTGATCAGAAATAACTAAGGAGGGTTATTTAATGGAGACCAACAATTTTCTAAATACATTCGTCATCAAATTTTTGGAGTATCAAAATCAAACAAGACCAAATAGATCAACACTACATAACATTTTAAGAATTTTTGAAATTTTTCTTCAAGATAACAAATTATATCGATTAATCTTTTTAAAATGTCGGATGTTGGATGGGAAAAAAGAGGCCGATTATCAAACAACGGGATGCTTTAATACAAGATATTCAAGATTTGTTGTGGTCAATAACAAGACACCCTTGGATTATGCCACTGCCAATATTTCGGGTTCAGAAGGACCACAATCCGAGTGCAAAATAATTTTTGAAAGCCATTTACTAAAACAACCCTTAAAATTAAATTTTCTATCTAAAGAGCTCAAGAAAAAAATTATAAATTTAAAAGACTCATTCCGTATAATATTCTAACTGAAAGATCCCAAGGATTGTTTAGTGTCAAGGTTAACAATCTTTAATACCGTTAAGGTTGAATTTAGTGGTTGGGTATTTTAGATATGAACAAAGCGAGAATGAATTTTTTGAGATAAAAAAGTTTTTTCATGGATTTTTTCGATATCAAAGTTAATTTTAGGGGCTTATTGGTATTTTTCCCTATTTTTTAACTTTAGAAAAATAATTGTAGGTATATATTTTGAAATAATGATTTCAAATATTTCAATTATGGAAAGATAGTAATTTAACAATATTAGAAAATATAAATATGAAAATAGAAAATCTTTTACATGGCTAAAAGGATTATATACACATTGAAATTAAAAGAAATAGTTGTTATATATTGATATGATACATAACTTAATCAAAACAATTTACAAAGAATAGTATTAATATATATTTTCAAACATATGTCTATATTATATATATATATATATATATATATATTTAAAATATATAAAATGAGTGATATGTAAAAAGGAGGATTTATAAAAATAAAGATGGAATAATAATTGATTTTTATGGAGAGAGAGAGAGAGAGAATTGAGATTAAAGGAATAACTAAAAAATTGTAACTTATAAAACTTAAATAGGACTAGACTATCATAAGAACCGTGCTATGCACGATAGTCAGTCAAATATTTTTAACAAAACAATTAAAAGCTAATAAGTAATCCTAATATCTTGTGAATGATCCTCGAGACTTAAAAAATAAAAATCACACCCCACGGCTGGTTCTACTTCTGTTTAGGACAATATCGTGTCTGCACCACAAGGGAGAAACCATTCCTCAACCATGTCCCTACTCCACTCATTCGTCATGGGATCACGTTTTGGTGGCCCATTACCTCTCCAATTATATTAAGATCCAACTTATATGTATTTATCAATGAGAGAACTGAACAAAATTAGAGAGACCTCAATGCTACGTAACCAAGATTCCAAAAATAGCATACTATACCATTTCCCATTATATACATTAAATTTGATGATACTTATTATTTAGTTAATTAATTGTATTTTAGTTTAATATTTCCACATCCTCCTTGCCACAACTTGGATTATAATCATTTGTAGGTTTCTTGCTGTTTTCTTGGCTTACATTATTAGTGGATTAATGTGAATTGATTGAACCTATGAGTATGTTATATTTGATGTTTTCAGTGACGTGTGAATGTGTTTCCAGACAAGTTCCGTTCTAGATAAAAACAAAAGACCATGAAAAACATTCTTAACAAACAATTAACAAGTCATGAGGCCAAGAAATTACACACCAGTTTCTATACCCCTAAATCAAAAAGCAAACGACACATTAATCAACGGCATTAACTAATTACTACTCTCTCACACGAGATAATCAAAAGCTTGATCGATTGGCCAATTGGTGCTGCAATGATTCAAAGATTTGAGCTTGCGCAAAACATTAGCCCTCAACAATCGAAGCGCTTCGACATACTCCTCCAGTTCCTCTAATCCCATGCTCTCCAACGCCAACTCCTTGTCCCACGACAAGTCTCTCTCATCTTCGGTTCTCTCTCTCTCCAACCTCCTTAACGACTCCTTATACTTGCTCCTGTACTCCTCGTCATCGTCTCGCTAGATATTATCAGTCTGCTCCAGATTGGTCGGCTGGAACAGCTCAACCAGTGAATCTACAGACGGGTGGCCAAATTCGAAGATTTTTCCCGCCGGGGACTTAAACTAAAATTGCTATGTCCGCACCACACAAAACGCTCAACTTGCTCGCCTTTTTGAATAGTTTGAGTTGCCGCTTGGTAAAAGTCACTTGACAGCTGGACTTTTTTTCGATTTTCTTGATCTCGATTTTTCTCCAGCGCAATGTTTTCTTGTTTCCGTTCATGTTGTTGATGCCCAAGACAGATGTTTTATTGGTTCCGTTGATGTTGTTCACGCCAAGTGTTTTCTTGCTTCTGTTGATGTCGGCAATTCCGTTGATGTCGTTCATGCCGAGTGTTTTGTTGCTGTTGTTCGTGGCCAAAATAGATCGAGAAAACTGTTTCTCTCTCTTCGTGTTTTGTTTTTCCTTTCTCTTTCCCTCTGTTGTTGATCAAGAAAACTGTTTCTCTGCTTTCTCTCTCTTCGTGTTTTTCTCAATGTGTTTTTGATCAAGAAAAGTGTTTCCTCATCTTTCTCTCTGTATTCCTTTTTATTCATAATGCCAACTCTCCCTCTCTCTACTAATAAACCGACTCTCTCTCCCTCCCTCTCTCTCTCTCTCTCTCTCTCTCTCTCTCTTCCAACCCCCCCACCCACTTCAGTACATAGAACACTCTATCCATGTAAGGTGGAATTAGGACTAGGAATGGCGAGAATATATATTAAGACTGACAAGCCCGTTGTTGTCCGGCCGAATTCTGCCCCAACCCACCGTAACACATCGGGGCCCGGCATTCACAATTAAGTTTTTACATAAACATATTAACATACTTTCTCACATAGAAAACTTACTTTCATATAAACATGATTTGCATAACATGATAACAACATGTACACATATTATAACATATAAGCATAATAACATAGGATATGAACATGATATATAAAATAATATAATTAAGCATGCAAAATAATGATTGTAAATAATAATTCTAACATGCATATACTAAAACTTAGTAAAATTCCTACCTTCGACCAATTTTCTTGATATATTTATATATATGTGTGTGTGTATACATATATATATATATATATGCGTGTGTATGTATAGGTAAGAGTGTTATAAAAGAGGGTAATATGTATGTGAACCGTGTGTGTAGCGAGTAGTGCGTATGCCATGAGGTGTCTGCATTTATGTTGTGTATGGTGAGTTGGAAGACAAGCACCCCCCCCCCCCCCCTTATAGTTTTCAGACAAGAAAGAAACTTATTTTAATCATTTTATCTTGTTATTGATTACATTCTATGCCAACTTCTTGTGATAGTTTGCCCAATTGTTAGCCTAGACATCATGAGTAGTAACCTAGATTGTATTATGTGTTAATCTAATTTCATAAAATGCTAACAAATATTTTTCTTTTAATACTAGACTTACAATTGTTAGCTAAATTTTGTAAGAGTAATGCACGTGGGTATATTCTTGATTCATCTAGTAGCTTATGTGTATAAATTATTTATTTAAAAAAATGACATCTTGGGAAGGATAAATATATTAAATTATCCTACTACTTATGTATATATATATATATACACACCACTATATCTATATATAAGTAGAATTGTGTAATTTTCAATAATTCTATACATAATTTATGTGTAATTTACAATAATTCTCATAAACTCTTACACATTAGACATAAATTCATTTTATATGTTTGAAAATATTTATATACTCTACGTATTTCAAAACCAATACTTATATCTATATATATAGTCGTATATATACATAGTCGTATATATATACACATATTTCAAACCCAAGACATTTTACTTATATATAGATATAGTTGTGTATATATATACATATATGTATATATACAGACATAAGTACTAAAATAATTTAATACACTTATCCTTTCTAAGAGGTTATTTTCTTAAATAAATGAATTATACACATAAGTTACTAAATGAATCAAGAATTACCCACGTGTATTAATATTACAAAATTTAACTAACAATCGTAAGACTAGTATTAAAAGAAAAATACTTGTTAACATCTTATGAAATTAGATTAATGCATAATACAATCTAGGTTACTACTCATGATATCTAAACTAACAATTGGGCAAATTATCACCAGAAATTAGTATAGACATTATTAATACAGGGCTTAGTTGTAAGAATGTAATAAATAACAAGATAAAATACAATAAAATAAATTTCTTTCTTGTCTGAAAACTATAAGGGGGGCTATATTCTAAGAAATTACCAAGTAAACACTTAGCTAGGAATTATTGCAAGATTTTGGGGGTTCATACACTTGTACCAGTGTAGTCAGAATATTAGTAATTATGTTTTCCAGTTTCATTGTATAATGTTATATAAAAGAACTTTTACTCGTAATTTTGAGTATTTTGTACATAAGAGGCTCGGGTCATTATAAATGCCAACTCTCCCTGTCTCAACTTATAAACCTACTCTCTCTCTCCCCCCACCCCCCCACCACCCATGGTACCGAGTATTCTCTCTCTCTCTCTCTCTCGAACCCCCCGATAAATTCTTTCATAAATTCTAATATTATTATTTTTATGTCTTTCATACACTCTTATAATAAAACTTGACTGGCTTAATTTTTTACAAAATAGTTCAAATAACTTTCTTACTTCCCAGTTGATCTCAAAAAAAGAAAAAAATCTTACTTCCCATCATATTTGTAGAATTTTAAGTTAATCACTTTTATGTGATAAGAAATGAATCGGCCATATGATTTAATCGAAGTTGTCCACGTGTCCCCTTAATTCTCATCGTCTGGGAGCACCTCAAAACCTAGGTTGACAAAACCTCTTTGAGGGTCTTCATCTTGAATGTCGAATCCAACTTAAGCAATTTACAAATTATGCTCCTCCCAAGAGGTCTTGCCTCTGGTTACACATCTTGGCTTTCTCATTCTCCCTCCTCGAAATCTCTCCCCAAGTGATAAGTTCATCCTGTAAATTTACACACTTGATATGGGTGAAATTTACTTGGACTCTCGCCTTAGAGTATGTGTATGGATGAGATAATTTTCCGACATCCGGCTTATCGAGAGGCCACGTAAATGTGATAGGAACTAATATTCTAGCAAAATATTAGACATTTAACGTAGGTCACATCATCCCATAACACAATTAATGCCAAGCACTTAAGATATTACTAAACATTTAATGTATCTTACTTTAACTCATATTGCTATACAATTGACAACAGACATAGACGTCATAGATGTTACCAACCCATATGGATTTATGATAGCACCCTAAAGGTGTTCTTCTCTCGTAAGGCTCTCCACTATAAATATTTTCATCATTTATTAAGTTTGGTAAGCACATTCAATACTCTTGAACCTCTGTCAAACTCTCTTCTCAAATTATCTTACTTTAGTACTAACTTAAACATTGAATAACCTTAGCTGGGGATTACTCTAACTAGCTCACTTTTGTCCATTGCCTTAGCAAGTCAAACCTTTCCCCTCTACTCAAACAACCTCCTCGAGATCCTCACACTCTTAATCTTGACCTTATCGAATTCTAACACAAATCAATATTTAATATTGAGAAGGTTTACGATTGATTCTCCAAACTACCATATCTTAGCACTAATGTCAGTGTCGAAGGTTTTTATAGAAAAATTCAAAGCCTATATTAACCACATTGTTGCCACTATATCTACTACCTTTATCATGCTTATATTTTTCACTACATCTTCCATCATTCTCATCATTGTATCTGCACTGCCAAAATCTCTTCACTAACTGGGTAGCCAAAAAGAAATCAAAATAAACAGAGATAAAATAACTATTAAGATGTGGATAACAAATTTTGAACAGCATCGGCGAATATTTACAACATGCAAAGATATGTAAAATTCACTGTGCTCAAGTGATTAAACCACAGCTGATTGCCTTTCGTCAAATTGCTTACCAAAAATTCAAGTCCCTTCAGCACTCTCAGATTGAATAGTTGCCTTTGTCTCCTGTCTCATAAATCTTCGACTGCGTGCCACACGAAGAGGTCTCCCCATAAACTCCTGCAAGACAACCCCGCTAATTTAGAAGTTTCTCAACACCATTTAATGTCATTCACTCTATCATATAAGATAGAGTTAATTACACTTACACCCTCTTCGGAATATCATAATCACTAACTGCTCCTATCACACTTCTACAAACACCAACATCTCTGCTCTTAGTGTCATTGATTTAAACTTCTTATTTCACCCCAGTTCCAATAGCCCTTGTGTGTGTGTGTGTGTTTTAATTTCAAACTAAAATACCATTTGTAATATTTGAAACTTAGAGGGAGGTTAAAGTAAAGTTTATAACTTTATATAGTTAAAAGAGGGCAAATGTAATAAAATACTGTTTTGGTGTTATAGGAAATGGGAAGGAGGAAAATATAGCCATTGTAAGTCGTTTCATTCATTCTTAATGTATATGAGTTAGATTATAAGCCAATTTCCCAGTTCCTAAAGTGAAAGACAACTTTCCTTAGATACTCTTGTTCTAGTGTTAACCCTATAAGATATTTCAGAATAATAACCGCATCCCAAATGAATAAAATCAATTTACTACCTTTCCTTGAAAAGCAACAAGTGCTGCCTCTGCCTCCGCCTTAGTGTTGAACGAAACAAAGCCATAGCCTGCAGACCGCCTCGGATTATCTTGAAATATGACTTCAGCAGAGACAACATTCGCATTATCAGCATTAAAGAACTCTTTAAGGTCCTCTCCCCTTGCCTGAAATGGCAAATTCGCAACAAACAAATTGTGTACTGGCTGTGGCTTAGACTGCGGAGGGGTAGATGGTTTTATCTTCTTTGGCTTAGCCCAATTAAGCTTCAAGACTCTACCCTCAAATTCCTGTTGGTTTTAGATAAAACAGAAAAATAACTACCACATTGTGAACACAATAAAACAGCTTTTTGTATGCTAGAATAATGGCCATTTGGTGTGTTTTGTAAACATGAACAAAATTAACTCTATTGAAAAAGTTTGTTACAAAGTAGTTTCCTTTATCCTTTCATTTTTCGCTATCCTTACCTTGATTTTTCTCCCAACTAAATCATTTATAATAAGTTTACTCTCGAATTCTGTTCAGTTTTTTCGTTATACATGTTATTTTGATTAACAAATTCAAACAACTAGATATACTAAAATAATCGATGAAAACATATTGCCACATAAAAACAAATGAGTACAATTAGTTTTATAAGCATTTCAAATTTATATCAAGTGTGGCACCAGGGCTAGTTCATGAATAAATGTATGCAGTGAAAAATCTTGGAAAAATCTTGAAACGCTTACAGTTGATTCGAGGCCGTTAAGAGCAGCAAGAGCTTCTTCATGGGAACCCATCGTTACAAAAGCAAGACCCCTGTTTCTAGTTTTATTATACATTGAAAACTGAAACAAAAACAAACAAACAAATATCAGAATATCAACCCAAAATTCAAAAACCAAAAACCCTCACAAAGGAAAAAAAAACAAACAAAAAAAAAGGACGAAAAAAATCAAAGAATGACTCGAATTGGGATCAACAGAAGGCGAAACCCACCTCAATATCGACAACGGTGCCATATTTCTCGAAAATGGGGCGAAGATCGTCTACAACGCATGTCCATGGAACATTCTGGACAAGCACCCTCGTCTTAGAAACTTCATCTTCTTCTTCAACATTCTCTTGGGCAGTTTCGGGTTGAGCGGCGGGCTGGGCTTGGACTTGGGCATGGGTTCGTACAAAGAACAACCGGAGCTTGGTTCTTTGGGGTCTGGTGGTGAGAGAAAGAAGACAAGGGCTGCGCGACGGCGGTGGCGAAGGGAGGAATAGGTGAGTGTGGGAGAAGTGAGCGTCGGCGGAAGGCGGATATAGAAGACGAAATGCGGCGGCGGCAGCCATTGTAGGAGGCGTTTATGGAAGCTCAATGGTGGAGAAACATCGGATTTTTTAGTGCTGAGATTTAGGCTTTGTTTGGTTATAAGATTATAAGGAGAGGGAAAAATATTAAGGTTCTAAGATTTTCGAAAGAAGGAAAAATATTAAGAAAAGTAAAAAAAAATATAAAAATTTTAAAATTTTTTATTTTATTTAATTATTAAAAAAAATAATAAGAAAAATAATTTTTTTATATTTTGATTGGGTATTATTATAAATAAAAGAAAAATATAAAAATATATTCAAAAAAAATTTAAATAATTAATTATATAAAAATAAAAATTTGTATGGAATAGATCCAAAAAATTAATTAGTTTGAGTAATAAAAATGAGGTGAGAGCAAAAAGTGAAAAAGTATTAGAGAGAATAACATAATTTTTCCTTCATTTTTCTTCTTTAATTGGAAGAAAATTTATTTTTCTCTATTTATATTATATTTTCTTTCTATTTTTCTTTTCTTACCGTTTCTTTTCTTTTTTTCTAATAACCAAATAATGAAAAATACTTTTTTTTCCTATTTTTTTTTATTTCCCCCCTAAAATTTTAGAACCAAACGTAATGTTATGGAAAGTTAAAATTGAGCAGGCTACTGAAAACTAGTGAAGATTGAATGTGGGAACGAACTATTTGGGTTTTTTTGTAAAATTAACCAAAAATGATGTTTTGTTTAAAAATTTGACACAAAATAAAATTGCTTGAAGATATTGACATAACTCACCATTCTGCATGGCGATTTTAATAAAATAATAATAGAAATAATAATAATGCATTATTTTTAACGGTGGGAAAAAAATATTAATAAAATAATTAAAATCTCCCTTGACTACAGCGAGTATTGAAATTCCGAAAAAAAAAAGAATATAAAACTCGCCGTCACCGACGATGAGTTTAAAAGAAAAAAAAAATTTAAAATTAAATTCGCCGTTGTCGTAGGCGAGTTTTAAATTTCAGAAAAAAGAAAAAAGGAAAAATCAAAATCTTGTCAACGTAATTTTTTTTATATTCCGTTAATAATCTCGCCAACATAGTTGGCGATGTTGGCGAGATTAGTCAGCCTTTTGCTTCATCCGTTGTAGAAGTCGCCATGGTAGTTGGCGACTTCTACAACGATTTTTTTTTTTGTTGGTATAAATATTTGAATTTACATTCATTTTTTTCATCTATCCCCAAATATCATCAATTCTATCTTAATATTCTTCTTTCTCAATCTTTCTTGGTTTTGTAAAATTTTTTCTCACTCTCTCAACAAATTAAATTTTTTCAATATTTTTTGTAAAATTTTACAAGTATATTTCATCTGACTTGTTATAAATAAGATGGAATATATCGATATTGCTTTATATTATGGAGGCCACATAAATCATTCGAATTACGCTGTTTCGTATGATCGACCACCAGTAGGAGTAAATTGGATCAGTCGATCCACCACATTTTCCGATGTTGTGGACATAGTCTACAACACAACAGGTGTAGATCGAAATAGTTTGAATATCAAATTATTCGGTACATACTTTCTCTGCAGGGATCCTTCAATGGAAAATATTATGGCGATAAATGATGATTCAACATTGTCTTTCTTTACCAATCCGCAGGCAAAACTTGAAGTTTTGCAACTGTTTGTTGAAACAGAACCAGTCGATCCAACTACTACATTGGATGCGCAACGACAACAACCAAGTGGGAATTATATGTCACTTGTCACGGAAGGTCTTCGAAACTTCAATTTAAATGAGTTTCCAACAGATGTTAGCGAGTCGGTGGATCCAAAATTTAATATGTATGAGTTCCAGTCCGGTATAGTAAATTATACTGGAACTTTCGTGTACCCCAATGAAAGTCTGTCAAATCAATGTGGGTTGTCCGAGCGTGATCCACCACCTAAAAATGATTCCCCTCCAAATCATTATGCAGATAGCTTTCGCGATGAGGAATTGTTAGATTCTGATTCGGACAGTGATGACGAAATTAATGATGAGGAGAACGATAAGATTGAGGCTGTAGCTGAGCTAGCAATTGAGAATTTGGAACACGAAACGTCTCTATCGCCCCCTACAATTCCCACGGAGGAGATACAAGTCTGGCCAAGAATGCCTTTTGGAGCAAAGGTGCCGCATCTTCATGAAATTCTGCCATTCTATTTAAACATGGGACTGGATATTCCTGCAGATTCCATGGACTTGCCTATATATCCAGCCGGATACTACGATCCGACGAAGGGAAAGCTTGCACTAGGCATGGTGTTTAAAAACAAAGGTCATGTAATGGCCGTTGTGAAGGAGTATCACATCCAATGGGCCCGTAGAGAGTTCACGGTTTGTCGTAGCTATCTGCAGTTTTGGATATTGTCTTGTAAGTATGGAGCTAAAACTGGATGTCCTTTTTGGATGCGCGCATCGTTGAAAAAGAATAAATTATATTGGAGAATAAGTGTGTACCACGGCGACCACACATGCTTTGTACCAGGTAGGTCTACTAATCATTCAAACCTTGATACAAATTTTATTGCTTGTTTGTTGGTAAGACATGTTAGGAAAAACTTTGATTATGCTGTTAAAAGTGTCACCGGGTTAGTGAAAAATAAATATAAGTACGCTATATCTTACGCGAAAACATACCATGGTCTACGACGTACACGACAAATTGTGTACGGCACTTGGGAAACCTCAGTTGTGAATCTTCCGAGATACATGACAGCAATGCAAAAATAGAACTTAGGTATTATGTAGTTATAAACACATCGCACTTAGCTTCGTTACATTGTTTGTTTGACAAAAAATTAAAATATTATTGTGCGTATTTTTAGGTACAATTGTCGAGTTGGTGCACCATACACATGGAGCTGGTGTGGCAAGAAAACATATGATACAATATATCTTTTGGGCTTTTAAGCCTTGTGTAGATGGATTTACACATTGTCGACCGCTGATTAGTGTGGATGGTACTCATCTATACACGAAGTACAAGCACAAACTCCTAGTGGCTACTGCGCTGGATGGAAACCAACAAATTCTCCCATTAGCGCACGCGTCAGTCGATCATGAGAACTTAGCATCTTGGACTTGGTTCCTAGATTTGCTAAATATATATTTTGTACGAGGAGATCGATCAGTTTGTCTCTTGTCGGATAAGCACCATGCAATCATTAGCGCCACACAACGTATTAGTACGTTCAGTGAGCCTTTTGGTTGCCACCAATTTTGTTTGAGGCACGTTTGTTCTAACCTGAACGCTAAATTTAAAAACATACAATTGAAGGATTTAGCATTCAAGAGACTATGACGGCGGATGACGCAGCTTAAAGGAATCAATGAGGGTGTGTTTAATTATTTGGATCGAATTGATAAAGTCAAATGGACTGCGGCCTATGACGGCGGGAAACGTTGCGGTATCATGACCACAAATATGTCGGAATGCATCAATGGCGTGTTAAAAGGTGGACGTCGTCTTCCAATTATAGCGTTGGTAGAATTGAGCTTTGTTCGGATTGCTCCTAACTTTATGACAAGAGTTGCAAAGGGCCATCGGTTGAGACAAGAAAATAAGGCTTGGGCAGAGTACGCTTTCAAGGTATTCCAGAACGAGGTTCACAAATTCGGAGGACACATTGTCAACAGAATTGACTACGCAGACCAAGCAGCGGACGTCCTGACACCGTTACGTAATGGCAGTGGCAATACGAAGTATGTATTAAAATTGAGAACAAGAGAATGTTCTTGCAGGAAATGGCATAAGACAGGAATACCTTGCTCACACGTTGTGCCAGTGGCAAGATCATTTGGGCAACTTCCATCAAAGTACATGTGTTGGTATTACGAAATTAACCATTATTTGAGTACGTACACGGGTCAATTCTTTCCGTTATGGGATGAGCATTATTGGCCGGATGTTTCGTTCGAGTTAGTACACAATGCTCAGTTACGCGTCAGGAGGAGATAGGGAAGAGATACAACAACCCGTATCCCTAATGAGATGGATTGTGCACAATCGCGTGTGCGGCAATAATATACAAGTCAAACAGATCAACCTAGCTCTTCTCAACTATGTAATCGAATGTAGAAGTTATTTACTTGTAATGTGAATAGATAATTCTGTCAAATAAAATACAGTTTGTACTAACACATTTATTAAACACATTTTGAAAATAAACACAATACTACATAAATATATTCTAAATAAACATAACACTATTACAAATGTGCTAAAAGATTATGCCATCCTATGAGCTCCGGTGCCGCATCGTGGCGGATTCCTTTGTCTTCTCGGTCTTCCTTGATGTTGTTCGTGACGCACATCTTCTTGGGGCTGAAGATCCGTATGTGAAGAACTTCCACTGAAGTCTGGAAATAGAATAGGCGACACATTGAACTGTTGTTGTTTATCCATTTGTAGGTAACCGTACCCGTCCCATCCGCCCATATAAAAATTTGATCCAACATCTGGTAGTGGATTCGTATATGGTGAGTCAAACAGAGGAATTTGTGGAGACGATGGACCTTTATGTCGCCGTGACGGGCCCGGCTCATCACGTTGCTCCCGATAAGGGATTCGCTCGTCGGGCTATGTTTGGGATGGGCTTGCATTGGATTGACGCTTTCTTCGTTAGCTACGCACAGTAATACGTGATGCCTGTCTTTCATATGAACAATCCAAAATCGATTGGACAATAGAAGATATGTCTTCTGCATAATTTCAAGTGGAATCTACAAATAACTGATACGGATCGAAGTCTCCTTGAATGTTCTGTGCATCACAACTCAATTTAATTTGGTTAATATGCTACCCATGCAATAAATTTTACAACCATTAAAATAACATTGCAATCGAAATTAAGACTTTAATTATAATATCAGAATTTACCTAAAAATTTGAACATGACCAGTGTTTGTCGGGCCGCAATTTCTGTCGGATGATATCCAGAATGATAACCATGAGTCGGTGGTATGATTAACTGTCTCGTGTGTCTTGCATACCAATGTTCGTAATTTGGCATTGTGTTGTGGTTGATGTTAATACACGAAAGTGCTGGGACACTAAGTTGACGATTAGCATACCACTCACTTATTAGAGCCGCGTGCGTCACATCCCAGTCGTGACCTGCTCTACCCCTTCGAGTAGTATGATGGTAAACTTTGTTCTGTGTTACAAGGTTTTTCGGAATGTCTTGCACCAGCCCAAATTGCCGCATACAGCTATCAACATGGTGCCACTCAACTATGTGGTAGTTAAGAAGAGGACATACGACTCTCCTGTACTTAACGCCGAACCAAGGAGGCATAGATTGCATCAAATCAGACTCGTAGTCATACAACATCCACACAAACTGCAACATAAGATCATTAACAAAAAATATTATCAATAATCAAATGACAACATCGTTGAAAATGCCATAAAAATTAACAAATTTGGATACCTCATCATGCTTCATATTATCTAGCATATCCCTAAATATGCGCACGTTATGCCTCGCCGTATGTGTCCATGAATTACGAAAACTCCATCTGTAAAATATATTAAATATTACACTTTATCGTGTCTGCCATAAGTAAGAACAAAAAAATTAAAAATATTATAATCACTTTTACTACCTTGCACCATAAGGGGCCCGAAGTAATATATAACCATGATTTAGTGAAATTGGCTCAAGCGTCTGGGCGAATTCTACCGGTGTCGACTGGCCTCACACACAACATTCGAGACCATACCCATATCTAACAAATTCAATAGTCACTATTTGTTGGTACAAAAAATGTGTATATATATATATATATATATGTAAATTAGTATTAAGTATGTCATTTTACCTGCAGTAACTACATTGTGTCACTGATGTCTCCCACTCCACCATCGATTCTTTTTCCAACACTGTCGCATAGTTTTCGATATAGATGCGCTAATACAGCACTTCCCAACTGTATGTCTCAACTTCTGTCACTCCGGACAATTGTCGGAGGTATACCAGCGAAATAAAAGTGTTGCTAGTATCAGGGCATATTATGCCTCCAATGAGTAGTAAGATCACACACCGAGCAATTTGATATAGCTCATAAGGCACCGTATTCTCATCGACTATTGTGTTATTCACGTGGTCCTTCAACGCAGTTAACTTCAATTGCGACCCTTTAAAATCGGTTGAAGTAGGAGTAAATCCGAGGAGCCTATCACAATACGTTCCCCAACCTGCCACTATATCCGGACATTCATCTGATGCAATTATTGGACGTCCGTCAGTCGGTAATTCGCATATCACCGCTACGTCTTCCAACGTAACGGTGCCCTCGCCTACCCTCAAATGAAAAGTGTGCGTCTTCGGACGCCACCTCTCTATCAACACGGTTATTAAATGTTGATCTACATCAACATACCCATATCGATATACGCCATGAAAACCCATTCGATCCAATTGTTCCTTCACTTTATCGTGAAGTTGCAACCCATCCCGACCGAATATGCCTTTCCCCCAATGTCTAACTGTAACTATTTGATCAGGGTCTACACGACCATCAAATAGTTATTCGGATATATGATTTTCTTGCTCGGTTAGAACACTGTTGTCCTCGGGTCCATAATAATATTTCAATGTCTCCAAATCTATTCTACAAATAATACAATTAAAAAATAACTAGTATATAATTAAACATCTAACACAAAAATTAAAACAACAAACAAACACTATAAAATACAAATTTTCATTTTTTCCAAAAATTTATGTTTTAACAGTGTTGGCCAACGGTATTTTTGACGAATAATATGTTGGAAAAAATGAAAATTTGTGTTTTATAGTGTTTGTTTGTTGTTTTAATTTCTATGTTAGATGTTTAATATATATACTAATTATTTTTTAATTGTAGTATTTGTAAATTAGATTTGGAGACATTAAAATATTATTATGAACCCGAGGACAACAGTGTTCTAACCGAGCAAGGAAATCATATATCCGAATAACTATTTGATGGTCGTGTAGACCCTGATCAAATAGTTACAGTCAGACATTGGGGGAAAGGCATATTCGGTCGGGATGGGTTACAACTTCACGATAAAGTGAAGGAACAATTGGATTGAATGGGTTTTTATGGCGTATATCGATATGGGTATGTTGATGTAGATCAACATTTAATAACCGCGTTGATAGAGGGGTGGCGTCCGGAGATGCACACTTTTCATTTGAGGGTAGGCGAGGGCACCGTTACGTTGGAAGACGTAGCGGTGATATGCGAATTACCGACTGACGGACGTCCAATAATAGCATCAGAAGAATATCCGGATATGGAGGTAGGTTGGGGAACGTATTGTGATAGGCTCCTCGGATTTACTCCCACTTCGATCGATTTAAAAGGATCGCGATTGAAGTTAACTGCATTGAGGGACCACGTGAATAACACAATAGTCGATGAGAATACGGTGCCTTATGAGCTATATCAAATTGCTCGGTGTGTGATCTTACTACTTATTGGAGGCATAATGTGCCCCGATACTAGCAGCACTTTTGTTTCGTTAGTATACCTCCGACAATTGTCCGAAGTAACAGAAGCTGAGACATACAATTGAGGAAGCGTTGTATTAGCGCATCTATATCGGGAACTATGCGACAGTGCTGGAAAAAGAATCGATGGTGGAATGAGAGACATCGGTGGCGCAATGCAGTTAATGCAGTTAACGCAGGTAAAATGATATACTTAATACTAATTTACATATATATATATATACATACATTTTTTGTACCTACAAATAGTGACTATTGAATTTGTTATATATGGGCATGGTCTCGAATGTTGTGTGTGAGGCCGTTGACACCAATAGAATTCGCTGAGACGCTTGGGTCAATTGCACTGAATCATGGTTATATATTACGTCGGGCCCTTACGGTGCAAGGTAGTAAAAGTGGTTATAATATTTTTAATTTTTTTGTCCTTGCTTATGGCAGACACGATAAAATGTAATATTTAATATGTTTTACAGATGGAGTTTTCGTAATTCATTGACATATACGGCAAGGCATGACGTGCGCATATTTAGGGATATGCTAGATAATATGAAGCATGATGAGGTATCCAAATTTGTTAATTTTTATGGCATTTTCAACGATGTTGTCATATGATTATTGATAATATTTTTTGTTAATGATCTTGTGTTGCAGTTTGTGTGGATGTCATATGACTACGAGTCTGATTTGATGCAATTTATGCCTCCTTGGTCCAGCGTTGAGTATTGGAGAGTGGTATGTCCTCTTTTTAACTACCACATAGTTGAATGGCACCATGTTGATAGGTGTATGTGGCAATTTGGGCTAGTGTAAGACATTCCGAGAAATCCTCTAACACCGAACAGAGTTTACCATCATACTACTTGAAAGGGTAGAGCAGGTCACGACTGGGATGTGACGCACGCGCCCCTAATAAGTGAGTGGTATGCTAATCGTCAATATAGTGTCCAAGCACCTTCGTTTACTAACATCAACCACAGCACAGTGCCAAATTACGAACATTGGTTTGCAAGACACACGAGACAGTTAATCACACCACCGACTCATCGTTATGATTCTGGATATTGTCCGACAGAAATTGTAGCCTGGCAAACACTGGTGATGTTCAAATTTTTAGGTAAATTTCGATATCATAATTAAAGTCTTAATTTCAATTGCAATGTTATTTTAATGGTTGTAAAATTTATTGCACGGGTAGCATATTAACCAAATTAAATTGAGTTTTGATGCACAGAACGATCAAGGAGACTTCGATCCGTATCAGTTATTTGTAGATTCCACTTGAAATTATGCAGAAGACATATCTTCTATTGTCCAATCGATTTTGGATTGTTCATATGAAAGACAGGCATCACGTATTACTGTGCGTAGCTAACGAAGAAAGCGTCAATCCAATGCAAGCCCATCCCAAACATAGCCCGACGAGCGAATCCCTTATCGGGAGCAACGTGATGAGCTGGGCCCGTCACGGCGACATGAAGGTCCATCGTCTCCACAAATTCCTCTGTTTGACTCACCATATACGAATCCACTACCAGATATTGGATCAAATTTTTATATGGGCGGATGGGACGGGTACGGTTACCCACAAATGGATACGCAGCACAGTTCAATGTGTCGCCTGTTCTATTTCCAGACTTCGGTGAAAGTACTTCACATACGGATCTTTAGCCCCAAGAAGATGTGCGTCACGAACAACATCAAGGAAGACCGAGAAGACAAAGGGATCCGCCACAATGTGGCACCGGAGCTCATAGGATGGCATAGTCTTTTAGCACATTTGTAATAGTGTTATGTTTATTTGGAATATGTTTATGTAATATTGTGTTTATTTGCAAAATGTGTTTAATAAATGTGTTAGTACAAACTGTATTTTATTTGACAGAATTATCTATTCACGTTACAAGTAAATAACTTCTACATTCGATTACATCGTCGAGAAGAGCTAGGTTGATCTGTTTGACTTATATATTGTTGCTGCGCACGCGGTTGTGCCCAATCCATCTCATTAGGGATACGGGTTGTTGTATCCCTTCCCTGTCTCCTCCTAACGCATAATTGAGGATTGTGTACTAACTCGAACGAAGCATCCGACCAATAATGCTCACCCCATAACGGAAAGAATTGACCTGTGTACGTACTCAAATAATGGTTAATTTCGTAATACCAACACGTGTACTCCGATGGAAGTTGCCCAAATGATTTTGCCACTTGCACAGCGTGTGAGCAAGGTATTCCTGTCTTACGCCATTTCCTGCAAGAACATTCTGTTGTTCTCAATTTTACTACATACTTTGTATTGCCACAGCCATTACGTAATGGTGTCAGGACGTCCGCTGCTTGGTTTGCGTAGTCAATTCCGTTGACAACGTGTCCTCCGAATTTGTGAACCTCATTCTGGAATACCTTGAAAGCGTACTCCGCCCAAGCCTTATTTTCTTGTCTCTACCGATGGCCCTTTGCAACTCTTGTCATAAAGAAAGGAGCAATCCGAACAAAGCTCAATTCTACCAATGTTGTAATTGGAAGACGACATCCACCTTTTAACACGCCATTGATGCATTACGACATATTTGTGGTCATGATACCGCAACGTTTCCCACCGTCATAGGCTGCGTCCATTTGACTTTATCAATTCGAACCAAATAATTAAATGCACCCTCATTGATTCCTTTGAGCTGCATCATCCAATGCTCAAACTTTCTTATCTCTTGAACATTATCGGCCTTCAATGCTAAATCCTTCAATTGTACATTTTTAAATTTAGCGTTCAGGTTAGAGAAAACGTGCCTCAAACATTTCAATTTATGTAAAAAACATTTCGAAAGTCGACAACTAAGTTGTCGATTTATGTTTGAATTTTTTTTTAAACTAACGGCAATTAGGAAATTTATTTAATAAAACATTTTTAAAGTCAACAACTTAGTTAATAGCCATTGCACTTTCAACGGGTAGTTTTTTTTTTCAACTTATATATACCCCCTTTTTTAATAACCAAAATTTCAATTCACAACAAATTTCTTCCATAAATTCTAAATTTTCATCTATCCAATTTTATCTCAACAACTTTAATTTCTATTTTGTTGAAAATATTTTCTATATATTTTCTTTTTATTTTCTTATTTGTTGAAGTTCATATCGTTATATTTTTCATCAAATAGGATGGAATATATCGGTATTGCTATACATTACGAAGGCCACATAAATCGTTCAAATTACTTCATTTTGTATGATCGTCCACCTATTGGAATAACTTGGATTAGTCGATCGTCATCGTTTGTCGGTACTGTAGATATGATCTACAACACAATCGGTGTAGATTGGGAAGCATACAGTGTCAAAATATTTTGCGCGTACTTTCTCTGTCTAGATCCCCCTATGGAGAATATTTTGGAAATCAATGATGATTCGACGTTGTCTTTCTTTACAAACCCGCATTCCAAACATGAAATAGTGTGGATGTTTGTTGAATCTGAAGCAATCCAACAAACTCCTACAATTGATATGCAGCGACAACAACAAACAGGAAATTATATGCCAATTGTCACGGAAGCTCTTAGAAAATTCAATTTGAATGAGTTTCCATCAGATTGTAGCGGGTACATGAAACCCAACTTCAACATGTATGCAGGATCATCGATGATTCCCAACGAATGTCCATCGAACTACGGTGATGGGCAATTCGAAGCTGCCCCGGTAGCACAAGATGATGATGTTCCTGATCATTATGCAGATAGCTTCCGTGATGAAGAATTATCTGATTCCAATTCAGACAATGATAATGATATTACCGACGAGGAGAATCAAGAAGTTGAAGCTATAGATGAGTTAGTAAATGAAAATGTCGAGCATGAAACATGTCCACCTCCACAAGCAACAGAGGTTCCAGTAGAAGAGATACAAATCCAGCAACTAATACCATTCGGAGCAACGGTGCCTCATCTCCATGATATTTTACCATTTTATTTGAATATCGCACCGAAGATTCTTGCAGATTCTATGAATTTGCCTAGTCGTCCAGCAAGATATTACGATCCCACAAAAGGAAAGCTCGCACTAGGCATGGTGTTCAAGAACAAATGTCATGTAATGGCTGTCATGAAGGAGTATCACATCTAGTGGGTTAGGAGAGAGTTCAACGTTTGTCATAGCACTCCACAATTTTGGATAGTGGCGTGTAATCGTGGTGCTGAAACTGGATGTCCTTTTTGGATGCGCGCCTCAATGAAGAAAAATAGAGGATATTGGAGGATCAACGTTTACCACGATGACCACACATGCTTCATACCTGGTAGGTCCACTGATCATGTGAATCTCGATACAAATTTCATTGCCGGTTTATTGGTAAGACACGTTGGAACAGACTACGATTAAAAGTGTCGCTGATTTGGTAGAAGATAAATATAATTATACTATATCTTATATCATGCTCTACGACGAGCACGACAACTTGTATATGGCACATGGGATAGCTCTGTTGCTAAGCTTCCAAAATACATGGCGGCGATCCAAAAATGGAACCCAGGTATTATTTAATTGCAAACAAAGGGCAGTTGATTAGTACACGTTGAATAAAATATTATCATTATGATGTGCAGGTACAATTGTCGAATGGTTTCACAATCAACGTGGTTCGGGAGTGTCTGGAAAGGAGATGATACACTTCGTGTTCTGGGCTTTTAAGCCGTGTACAGATGGATTCTCACATTGCCGGCCACTCATCAGTGTGGACGGTACACATCTGTATACCAAGTACAGGCATAAATTCTTCCACTTGCATTCGCATTAGTAGATGACGAGAACCTAGCTTCCTAAAGTTGGTTCTTAGAGCTTTTGAGCCGACATTTTGTACGTGGGGACCGAACAGTATATCTACTATTAGATAGGCACACTGCTATCATTAGTGCCGCACAACGTATCAGTGCCTTCAGTGAGCCCCGCGGCTACCATCGATTTTGTTTGAGACACGTATGCTCTAATCTTAATGCAAAGTTTAAGAATGTTCAACTGAAGAATTTAGCATTCAAGGTCGAGAATGCTCAAGAAATAAGGAAGTACAAACATTTCATGGAACAAATAAAAGGTATGAACGAGGCTGCTTTCAATTATCTTAATCTCATCGACAGAGTAAAATGGACTGCAACTTACGACGGAGGACGACGTTGCGGTATCATGACAACCAATATGTTAGAATGCATCAACGGTGTTTTGAAAGGGGGTCGTCGTCTTCCAATAACGCCACTGGTTGAACTTACATTCGTTCGCACTGCAACATTTTTTATGAAATGTGTTGGGAGAGACAAACTGAGGTACATACGATGACGAACTATCATCATAATAGCATGACGGGCCTGCCTTGTCCCGAACTATCGTACGTGGAATTGCCCCAGCATGTTGCTGCCTCGGCATTTAAATTGCGCCTTTGTCGATAGCTACAAATAGTTGTGCAACTTGACTGGCTGTCATACGAACGGTCAAGCACCGATCGAGCGAGCTCTTGTACGTTATCAGCTTAGTTCTGTGTGGAATCTACAAAACGTCTATATGCTTCAAGATTATCGAATTCATTTTGTCCATCACAACTCAACGAAAGATGTTGCATTTGTTCCTCCTACATTGCAATGAAAAAGGAATTAGATAGAAAGTTAATTCATAGTGCATAATTGAAATTTAAAAAAAAAATAATTCCTTACTTACCACAATTTGCCAAGCATCAACTTCGATTGGACGATATCCAATCTCAACGATTTTTCGAGGTGGTGTTATTAACAGTCTTGTGTGCTTTGCATACCACTGTTCATAATTGGGAACAGTAGACTGGTTGGGATTGGTAATCATAGGGGCTTAAAAGCTAACCCCACATGTTTTATCCCACAAGTCAATATACTCTACATGGGCACATTCCCAATCGTGACCACCTTTGCCTCTCCTAGTAGTATGATGGAAAAAACTGTGTGGTAGTACAGGGTTAGTCAGAATGTCCTACGCCTGCTCAAACTGCCGTGTGCAACGATTAACCTCGTGCCACTCAATTATATGATAGTTCAGGAGGGGACATCGTGCCCTCCAGTACTCTCTCCCGCAGTGATCAGGCTGAGTTTCCAACAAGTCCGATCCGTAGTCGTACGACATCCACAAAAACTGCAGCACAAACTAACATTAACAACATTTGAAAAAACATATTTTTAAAAGTCTAATGTCTAACATTTTAACAATAAAAAATACCTCACTCGGCTTCATGTTATCTAACATATCTCTAAAAATACGAACGTTGTGCCTTGTCATATGCGTCCACAAATTACGACAAGTCCATCTACAAAAGTTATTGAATACATAATGTTTATAAGGCGAGTACTTTACATATTACAATAATATGAATGTATTTAATAGTATTATTACCTTGCACCGTAAGGGGTTCGTGGTAATATGACACCATAGTTTAGTACAATTGGCCCAATTGACTCAGGCGAAATTGGTGATATGGACAGCCTCAAGCACGATATTCGACTCCATGCCCATATCTAATAAAAAAACAATAGTAGTCAACGTTTGCCAAAAAACTAATCTAATAAGACGTATAATTAATTTATGGAATAAATTCACCTGCAATAATTGCAGTAGGCCACTAACGTCTCCTACTCCATCATCTCTTTTGCCCGCACTATCACAAAGCTGTCTGTATAAATGGGCTAAAACCGCGGTTCCCCAACTATATGATACTACCTCAGTTACTTCAGACAAATATCGCAGATAGACCAACGATACCAAGGTATTGCTTGTATCAGAACACATAATGCCACTGATCAATAACAAGGCGACGCAACGTGCAATTTGATAAATCTCCCAGCTTACAGTTTCGTTGTTAATTTTTTTGTTATTAACATACTCCCTCAAAGCACTTAAGTTCAATCGCGATCTTTTCAAATCACTCGAACTAGAAGTAAAACCAAGGAGTCTGTCACAGTACATTGGCCACCCTTCGTCCCTATCAGGGCACTCAACTACTCCAAGTATAGGCCAGCCTTTAACCGGTAATTCTCATATAACTGTTACGTCTTTCAATGTAACAGTAGCCTCGCCTATCCTCAAATGGAACGTATGCGTCTCTGTACGCCACCTCTCTATCAATGCAGTTATCAAAAGTTGATCTATCTCAGCAAATCCACAACGGTACACACCGCAAAACCCATATAAAAAAAACTTCCTTCACTTTGTCATGAATTCACACACCATCACGACCAAATATTCCTTTTCCCCAATGCCTAACTCTAACTATTTGATCTGGATCTACACGACCATCAAATAATTTCTCAAAAATATGATTTTCTTGTTCTTACAACACATTATGCTCCTCCGGCCCATAATAATATTTCAACGTCTCAATGTCCATTCTGCAAATGATATAAAAAAATATTCAATAAAATTTATTACAATAATAGCACTACAAACACAATAAATAAATAAATAGCCGAAAAAAACACAATAAATATCACTACAATAATATAACACGAAAAAAATGTCAAAATAAACATAATAAATAAATAAATCACGAAAAAAAAAAGATGCACTCATGTAAAATAAAATTTGCTGAATTATTAGATGTCGCACGAGAAATTATAGCAAATGTACATACATAATAATGCCACTACTTACGCCTTATCTCAAACTGTAGAAGCTATTTTTTTCATACGCATTATGTATACATACATGTACAATATATGCGTGTGTGTATATTTGGGTGTACATATATAAATGTATGTATATATAACAGTGTAGGTTGTAGTTTTGGGACTTTTTACAATTTTGACATCAAAAAGTGCTCTTCACTAGCTTTGCACTTTCTTCCCTTTTTAGAACTTTTTTTTTAAATGACTTCTTTTTCTCATCAAAGTTTTCTACCTAACAGTAAGAATAAATCATACTCATTCAAATAATAGATTTCCTTAAGTTATGAAAAAATGAAAAGAAAAATGTTTCGTGTATAGTTAATTCTTTTTTTTTATAAATTTAATGAAATTAAGGTTGATTTTGATCTTTGATATTTTTGGCATAAACCAAAGTTCCAGATTATATTATTTATTATGTTAAACAGCATTATTTAGTAAAAGTTAAATAAATTGTTTATCATAAAACGTAGTTACATTAACCTGCCAACTTTACATAATCATGAAAAGAAAAACAAAAAGAAAAAGAAAAGAATAGATTATGTAAAGTTTTACTCATTTTCTTTTTTCTTTGATTTTTTCTTCCGCTTCTTATTTCAAACCCCTCAACTCAACCATTCTATCAATTTAACATCACCCAAACAAATTCTATCAATTTACCATCACCCGAATAAATTTGGACTTTTTATTTAATTTTTAACACAAAAATAAAATAAATTAAAAAAGTAAGCCCCATAAATTTTTCAAATAAAAAATTTAACATGACATACAACATATATAATCAAAAAAAATATTCTATAAAATTATGTAAAACATATTAAGTGATACTAACCTTATCCAAATCTTCAAATACGTACCTTGAAAAATAAATACAAATAACAAAATATCATTACAAATAACAAAATATTATCACCATTATCATTTTACAATATAAAAAAAATAACAAAAATCGAAATAACAAAAAAATAAACGAAATACACACCAAAAAAAAATTGAAATAATTGCAAAATAAGTGATACTATTAATATCTCCAAATTTGTTCAATTAAAAAAAATTAACATAATATACAACATAATATATAGCATCAAAAAATTATATACAATTACATGTAAAGTTTTTAAAAATACTCGATACAAAAATAAATATAAAAAATAAAATTATTACCTCGAAAACAGGAAGAAGAGAAGGAGATTTGTCTTCTGAAAATTTTTAAACGCAAATGTGTGAAACTCATCCGAAACACTTTATTTTATAAACATTAAATTCGAAAAAAAATTAAAAAACCTGGTCAAAACGATGTGACCTCTGCAGAAATATCACGCCGATTACTGTTCACTGCAGCATTTTTACTGTTCACGCGTGACCATAAATGGCCTGCAGCCTTTGTCGGTCACTGTTTACTCAATCCCGGAAAAAAAAAAAAAAATTGGCAATGACTGCTGCATGTATTTAATAAAAAAAAAAACCTGCTGTACATATTTAATTTTTTTACATTAAATTTGAATTAAAAAATACAAAAATAATATTTTATTAGAAATCGACGTTGGAAATGTCGACGTCTGTAGAAGTCAACAACCCCAATGTCGACTTAAGCTATTTTTTTAAGACCTTTTATTTTTGAATCAAAATTTTAACATAAATACTTTTTTGTGTTATAATTATAATTTTTCCCTATTTTAGCCTTAGGTAAGCAATAAGGTTTTATGAGGCTTAATTATCAAAAAAAAATATAAGAAAAAATAAAGTTTTTATGAGATTTGAAAAAATAGAAAAGTTTTATTTTCTTTTTAAATAATAGCTATTAGCCAATGAAGTATCGTTTGCATTTTTGCACCCAACGGCACTTATCAATAACCTAATTTTTATTGCCAAGGATTTCTTGGCTTAATGGAAAAGATGAGATTCGTAATCAAAGAGTTTATGAGTTCGATTATCATATATGTTGGTTTTAATCTATTATACAGTATTTTATTTCTTGATTATTGTTTGAGTTGAGTTGTGATTGATTTAGATCATTGATATAATCTTTTGATTATTACATCATTTCTTGATTGTTATTTGAATTGATATGTAATGTTGTTTGAGTTGAGTTGTGATTAATTTGGATTATTAATGTAATATTTCTTTTGTGAGATATAATTTTTGAGTTGTGCTTGATTTGAATTATTGATATAATTTTTCAGCATGTATTGTATACCCTTCTCAAAAAAAAAATCTAATTTTTATTATTAATTAGTTATAATTAGATTTGATCAAAAGGATAGAGTTAGGGGAACAGGCCCCAACTCCTCTATTTCTCTATTTCTTTGTTTTGTTTTTTTTCTAATTTTCTTCTTTCCATTTCATCTTTCTTTCACTTTCGATTTTCAATTTTTCATTAAATAATGAAAAGTGAAATGTTCGCTAATTCTTAATTCTTTTTATTTTTTATATTATTGCTGCTTAGAATTTCTAGGTTTCAACTTAACTTTCAATTTCAATAATCATTTCTCCTAGAAAGTTAATTTTTCTCTTTGATAGTTTTTGTCTTGTCGATTGGTAAGTTTGATTTTTGTTTTGTCTATTAACAAGTTTTAGTTCTATTTTTTGAATTTTTTTTAGTTGATATATGATGAAAAAATGCAAATCTTTTGGTGGTTTTTATGTCAATTGTGTGGCCAAGCATATTGGTAATTATATTAGTGAATTTTTGTGTATTGATCCCAACACTTTTATAAGCCTGTGGAGAGCCTACATGCGGATTCATGTTTCCTTGGCTATTGAAAACCCACTCAAGTATCGTTTAGGTATACAAGAAACCTTGAGTTGGATCAAAGAACAAGATTGGAGAATTATAGATTTGGAATGTGATACTCTCTTCGTTATTAAAGATTGTCTTTTTGTTAGCAAGAAATTAAACAACTTATATTTTTGTTTGCAAATCAAGCCGCTCATATGATTGTTAGGCAGTCTAGTTCTATGTCAAGTCTTAAAAATTGGAATTATTGTCCCTTTTCTATACTCGACTATATCGGTTGGTATGTCTAATTATTAATAATAGTACTAGTTTTTATTTCAGAAAAAAAAAAAAAAAGATTTGATCAAGCATTTATGGACTTTGATGTTCATAAGTAGGTAATATTCACTCACAATATAGTCCGGTAAAATTCATTTTCATTCTCATCTTTTCATCTCAAAAGTAAATTAATTCCTTTCTTTTTATATTCTTCAATTTCATCCATCTGATCACATCCGGTGGCAATTTCCAATTAAAAAATACATGTTGATCGAAAAATACCCCATACTCTTGAATTTGATTTCTTGTATGGGTTGAGATGTAAAACGTACTTAAAATCTTAAGTTATTAGTGCATTTAAAATTTAAATAACCATACATTTCACTTACTTCAAGAGCTTAAATTCTAGGTTGAGAGCCTTTAGTGTTGACCATATCCGAAACTTGAGATATATAACATCCTACAAATCTAATGAAAGTATAAGTAAAAATGAATATATTAATTAAACTAAATAAAGTAAAATTTAGTATTTGTATGCGTGATCTCTAAATCTTTTACATGTATTTAATAGAGTAATAGTTTAAAAGCATATTATTCTTTGTTAATATAGACGACGACTTCTAATACTTGAAGTGTAGTATTTCCATATCAGGATATGTGTTGGTAATATTGAAAATTTTTTACAAATCAACTGTAGTTTCGTATCTTTAGAGGGATAGTAGATATAATTAACCCTATTTATAATCGTGAGTAAATGATTTTATAGTTGGTTTGAAAAGTGGAGAATTGTTTTAAATTTTTGAATATAGGCGAAAGTTCTACTAGGGGTATTTGGGTATATGTACTTTTTTTTAATTAGAAATTGCCACTGAAATTGGATCGGATGGATAAAATTAAAAAAAAATAGAAAATAAGGGACTAATTTGCTTTTAAGTTGAAAATTTAGTAATGAAAATACATTTTACCCCCTTATTTGTACTTCCAAAATATTTCATTAGATTTGGATATCAAGTGAATTAAAGTCAATTGCCAGGCCCAATGGTGTCAGGTTCGAACCCTCTTGTCCTTTTTGATTTACATTCATAGAGTGTATTGAGTTTATTGTATTAATAATAATAATAATAATAATAATAATAATAATAATAATAATAATAATAATAATAAAATTAAACTGAAAAATAATAAACTTTGTGTGAAAAATATTGAACTGTTGAAGTTGATTAGATTCTTTGAACCTGATTTACTTAATAATTAAATTAAGTCTAAATAAACCTTATATTCAATAAAATTTCTTAATCAAATTCAGAAAAATAAAAAATCTTGCGTGAAAATTTTTGAACTATTGAAGTTAATTAGAATGTTTGAACTTGATTTATTTAATAATTACCTTAGGTTCAGTAAAATTTCTAAATCAAATTCGGGAAAATAATATGTTTGATCAGAAAAATAAGTTTAGAAGCCAATTCAATCAACAGAAAAACAATACATCATGTGCGAAAGGCATTAAATTATTGAAGTTAATTAGATTACATAAACCGGGTTGATTTAATAATTAAATTAAATCTAAATAAACCTTAGACTAAGAGGGTGTTTGGCTAAGCTTATTTAAAACATCTTATGAGCTCCTACATATTATAAGATGTTTTAGGAGCTTATAATATGTTGGATCTTATTTTAAAAATAAGTTATTAAAGTGTTTGGATAAATAAGAAGGGATATAGCTTATAAGATGTTAGTAATGGCAATATTGTAATTAATTTGGTTGAAAATAAAGGAGCTTGGTAGATCTTAAAAAATAAGTTGCTACCTCCTTACTTTTTTAAAAAGAGCTTATAAGCTCTTAAACATCTTATTTGAGGAGCTTATAAGCTCCACCTCCAAAATTTTTGCCAAACACTTTGCACCATCTTATAAGCTCTTAAACATCTTATAAGATGTTTTGAGGAGCTTATAAGCTTAGCCAAACACCCTCTAAATCAAATTCAGGAAAGATAATATGTTTTGACTAGAAAATAAGCTCAAAAGCAAATTCAATTAACTGAAAAATAAAAAAAAATCTTGTGGAAAAACATTGATTATTGAAGTTAATTATGCTATCCGCAACTGATTCATTTAATAATTAAATTAAGTCTAAATAAACCTTAGATTCAGTAAACTTTCTAAAACAAATTCAGGAAACTAATATGTTTGATCTGAAAAATAAGCTTAAAAGCAAATTCAATCAACTTTGAACTATTGAAGTTAATTAGATTATTTGAAACTAATTTATTTAATGATTAAATGAAATCTAAATGAGTCTTAAATTCAGTAAAATCCCTAATTCAAATTCAGGAAAATAATATGTTTGATCAGAAAATAAATTTAAACGCATTTTTTTGTAACCAAATTGGACAAGTTTATAACACGAGACCTTTTAGAAAATTTCCTGTGTTTCGGTCAGACGCATGGATCAAATAGTTGGATTATACTATAGTTCGTTTATAGATTTTTTGATAGTGAATTAATGATGTGCCAAATTTAAATTATTTAGTACATGAATTGAACCAAAACTGCGTATCTAGAATAATTTCCCAAACCTTTCAAATTTCACGTCGAATTTTCTTCTCCCCCCATCACAATCTTTTAAATTGGACAAAAAAAATATAGATATGTAAGGCTTGCATGACTTTATTGTTTAAAGAATCACAAGGTAGTATATATGGTAAGAAACTAAATTTCTTTGAAAATAGTAAACACATTCAATATGTATGTTCATCCAAATTAAATAGCATGGAGTATAAAAAATTTTCATACACGAAATCACGCAAATTTGGCCTTCGAAATACCAACAACTCACAATAAACACCTCTATAAATAGTGAAACAAATGCCTACAAAATACAGTGGCAATTTAACATCAGTATGAGACAAAGAAAAAAGAAAAAGAAATGCCATATTTACATATTGTTATAAACTCAATGGGAGAAATTACCAAGTTCCTCTGCTTCCTTGTCTCCATTTGCCTTGTTAGCAAAGGTATTTTCTTATAGTTACTTTAATTTGTTAGAGCAAATGGATTTTAGTGTTGAAAATTATGTACTTTTTCGTGTAACACATCACATGTAATTGGGGACTAAGTTAGACCTATTGAGTTGAGATATGGAATTTTTTTTTTTCTCTACTAAGCTGCTCATCTCACACAAGCCCTGTCTACGAAGCAACGGAATATGTATTTATTGCCTGAGGTGAACGGGAGCTGAAGGAAGGGCTGCTCCTTTATGAATATAATTACCTAGTCCAATCACATGTATAGTGGTTGTAGGAATCTTTCTTCTAGCGAGAAATGATTATGGACTGCCAAGGTCAATCACCTCCTTTTTCGGCACAAAAACTGTTCAAGAAGTGAATGAAGCAGAAATAGAAGCATTAGTCTTAAAATTAGCCTTAGACTAAGAAGCTGCTAGGTTAATCCCTTCATCCTAAAAATAAGAAACCATGGAAGAGTTCGTATCTTAAGTCAAACTCATACGGGAATACTTGTTGCCGAGGAAGAAGAGATTTTCTAGAGGAATAGGAATAAGAGCTGACTAGTATCGCTGGAATTTTTCATTTTGTGGTCTTGTATGTGTCTCTCTTGAATAATTAGTATGAGTGCCCTTGTTCAATTTTTTGTGTGTTGCTTTCAGGTTCGACCCAAATATCAATTCACCGGTGCCCTCCAAAAGTGATTGTAGTCAACCAAGTCCCAACAGGAAGACAAGTAGGGATTAAACCAGAGTGGAATGTGACCATCAACAACACATGTGCATGCACAATTTTGTCCTTCAAGCTGTCGTGCCCTAATTTTCAGTCTCTGGAAGCCGTTGATCCAACCATCATTTCCAAATCTGACGATGGCAATTGTCTCATTAACAATGGACAACCTCTTTATGCTCAGACATCCATAAATTTTACTTATGCTGGGGATAAAGTGGAATTTGCATTATTTGATTATGGAGAAGCTTGCTCTTAAAGCTGGATTTTATACAAAACAAAAAAAAAAAGTGTTTTTTTGGAGAAATAATATCATTCATCTTTTGAAACTATAATGAGTGGTGGATCCATTATTTGCATGTCTTACTGGTTAAATACAATCATTTTACTTCTTTGATTTGAATAATAACATGATCGTATTAAGTTATTGAATATATTCGTTTCGGGAAAATATTTTCTAGCTCGCAAAATAAAATTAAATATTTCCTACATATACATAGATTCTCTCAAATTTTGAATATAAGCATTAACTTTTCAATATTATACTACTGTAATTGTTATGAATAATAATATAAAAACTTGATTTCAATAATTAATCATGAAAAGTTTATGTTGAAGGTATCTACCCTAAAAATTGTCTTGCCAAAAGTAAAACCCAACATACTAATGAATGAGGTTGAAGAAAATTGGAAAATGAGGGACTAATTGGCCTTTAACGTGAAAAATAAGGGATGACAAATAAATTTTACCCCCAAAATAGTCTCTATTTAATAAAAAAACATTTCAAAAAGTTGCCATCATCGGCAAAATAGGAGAGAAATTGGGTCGTTGAAGTTTTTCTTTTGCTTTTTTTTTTTTTAAAAAAAGAGCAATTTTATTCAGGAATAATACTCAACTTAAAAAGCTCAATAAAATTTGGCAATGTTACGAAAAATCTTATTTGGTTATAGAAATACTCTACTTCTCCAAAAATACATTAGCAAAAATACATTGAGTGTATCTGACGTGGCATATTTTTGACTGGCTTTCACGCACCACGTGTCATCTCTTCCAAACGCTCAAGGCAGCAAGCATGTTTATCGACTAGATCAGGGATCATTGACCGGATTAGTGACTCGTCACTTCCGTTCCAACAATCTCAGTTGGTCAACTCCTTTATCGATTAGATCAGTGGTCTCCATCCATTGAACCCATCCCATTGATACTTCTGGTCGATATAATTATCGATTAAGACCATATAGGGTCCAATAGATCCCTGCTAACATTAAATGCTTCGTCAGCTGAGGTGTAGTCCATCCATTTAACCCCATGACTCATTAATTGAGGGTCAGCTAATACCACTAGGCCCTACCTATAGACTTATATGTCACTCCACCTCATCAAATGATAACATACTAAACCTAAGGGTCCCCTAAGGTGCAACCTACGTGGACATACTATAAACAAACTCACTTTTATGGAAAGATTTGACTCATTAATTGCTTTTAATCCCCTTACTCTGCTCAAATCTCTACTCAATTCGATCGACTGACTTAAGTATCGAAGGATCTTAGTCAAGATGGCTCACGTTGTCTTTCCCTTATTGCAGGTCAATTTCCCATTCAAATCCCCTCACCTTCACGCTCAATCAGAGTTCCCGATTGTGGTTAATCAATACCAAATTCAACTCGCATCAGTATCTATGGGGCTCCTTATAATAAAATCTTTGTAGAATTTGAATCTTTTAAAGTAGTGCGGATAAAATAAAAGGACAAGCCAAGAGATTTAAAATAATTTCCTAAAATAAGGGAACTTAACAATCATAAAATATTAATTTTTTTGAAACTCGCTCGATCTTAACTTGATCGTTGTAACCCCACTATTGAATCAAGTCCATAGAAACTGTTTACATAGAATGCCCCAAAACATCATAATTAGCAACTTGGGACAATCCTACTATCAATACCAGGCTTATACAAGAGAAATTAAGCTTTAGACACCCCAATCAACAGGTAAAGACTAAAGCCACCAAAGCAAATAAACCCAGATTTCCATGGTTAGAAATTTCTAGGGCCATATTATATAGTCCACAAAAGAAGAACAAATTCTGGTTGAAATCACACTAACATCATAATTTCACCCCAGAGAAAAAATGAAGGTAAAATGTGTTTCCTGTTAAGTACAAACTACAGAATATTCAACAACATACATATTTTATCTCACATCCTACTTCTTGCACATTCTAGATTCCGGCGAGTTGCATTGCAGTGGCGAAAGAGGCTGTCGTTGTGAATCTACATCACTTATGTCGATTTTCTTCTCCACCGGGCTGCTCATCTTAGGGCACGATTTTCGCTTCCCCTATAAGCAATAAGAGGAATTAATGACAACAAATCATGAAAAAAGATGCCTATATACAAGGTCGGGCAATCGCACGTATGTAAAGAAAAACGTAAGCAAACCCTGAAAAGAATCTTATACCTTTCCAGAAGCACTGCCTCCACTAGAGCCACTGATTTGCTTTTCCCTATAGCATTGCCTCATCAATCTTTTATTCTCCTCATTTAGTATGTTGTTTTCTTCAAACAGAACATTTACCTGAAAGTATAACATTTTTTTATATTACCAGGATATACCTTGAAAATTGATAAAATATATCTTGTCTATACATTAATTTACGCACCTCCTCCTCGGCTCTATGAAGGTTGATCGTGAGATGATCCTTATCTTTTTGTAATTTTTTTGCCACTGCTGCTAGCGTTATGACCTTCTGGGTTAAGGGCCTCAAGCTAGGACGAAATAAGAACTTCAGCCAAAGATTTGAAATAAGTAGCAACAAAAATAAGCCGTAATAAATGAAATTATATCTATAGTAGTTTGGTATATTCCCTCGACTGAAATGACATGGAAAAAAAATACCAACCTGCTCCATGTTTTCAGTAATTTCTGGCAGACTTCGACACCACTATGCCCCTCCAAAAAGCTATGTGCAGTTGATGTAATTTCTTCATTACCAAACATAGTAGTCAGCAGCGAATCAAGCAAATTTTGTTCCCCTTGCAGGTCATCCGTAGACACATCAACCTTCAGCAACCACAAAAGAATAATGGTCAGTCGACATAGAGAAGTTGAAAAGTGAAACATTACACAGAACATGTTATCACAATTTAAATATGAAAATCCATCACATAGTGCTTCTGTAACATCACGGAGGACATAAAGATAAAACATGAAAAGCATTCATCATTTTTTGTTAGGCGAAAGAAAAAAGAATGTGAAAAACTTTGCTAGTCACCTCAGCCCAAGGTTTCAGTCATTAGAGGTTTCTCCAAATTCTAGTAAGACTACCATATCAAGGCAATTTAACAACAGCAACACGAAAAACTTTCACATTTTAGCATGGCTCTCCAATATGTGGATATTGTTCCGGCTATCCAAGTGCAGGAGGTGCAACTTAAAAAGAACTTTGATTTAAAACTCAATTTGCTGCATAAAGATGGCAAGTTGCAAAAATAGATCGTTAAAAAATTGGCAGAAACATTACATAAAAGGGAGAAGCAATAAACAACGGGACTCCAATCAAGTAAGTTAGCTGTTATCGAATATTGAAGCAAAAGAATCTGGAGTTGTCAACAGAGATAGGGACGTGACAGATAAATAAAAATTGTCTCGAGCTCTCTAATTCTGTGCACACAAAGTCACAAATGCATGGATATTGATGTACTTCGACATCAAAATATATTGAAGATGACAGGAAAAGGGGCAGGAACGCAGGAAAAGCTATGAACTGACAATTTGCTACATAGGGGTAGGATTTGATGCTCACAAGGACTTCACGTTATTAACTACAGACTTGCTGAGAACTAGGTTGCTTAAACTTCAAAATCTAATAGAAATGAAAACATGGAATAGGAAGTTTGATTTCAACACATAAATATCTTCCAGTAAATGCTTTAAGTGATTCTCGCATAAATATCTTCTGATAAATGCTTTAAGTGATTCCACCACACAAGCATTTTAATATAGACACTTAACTGCTTGGCTCGAGTTGCTCTCAGTGCTTCTTTGAAGGATACTACTGATGAAAGTAACTTAGAATAATTTGTACAAATATAACTGCTGAGAAGCAGAGCAATTTAGAAATGGAATTACACATCGTAGATGGTTCTTCAAATTCCTCAGCGTGGTATCCCAAACTTAATTCAGACTATAAATGTTCATGACCAAGAAACAAAAAAATTCGGAGACTCACTAGAAGAATATGGAACATACAAAATGGTAACCTCTAGAGGATAGATATTCACAGTACAACATACACAAGTCAAGTAGAAATAACTATGTATTCCACCTGATTGATCTGTCCAGTGAACAGATGGAACAGGGTTTATATATTTAAAGTTTCTTGAGGGCTTCTGGCCAAAAAAACGTGGACTAAAAGCTGAAAGTTAGTACAGCTATTAAGTGAGATACACAAAAAGAGATAAACAAAAAATTTTGTTTCAGCATATGAACTCCAGAAGGTGGAAAAACTTGAAATTACCATTCTTTTAAAAGCAATGGATTTGGAAAATCATTGTATATCATAGAAAGGGCCACCCGCACAGAATAAAAGTTCGCTATACAAGGGTACAAAAATATCTCACTTTTTTGTGAAGTCTAAATTGGTGAAAATATTTAAAGTAGTTGAAAGGGCTGTGTGTAACCATCTCTTCTCATGTGAGGTCAAATTTGTGTGGGGGTGTTGAGACTTGATGTTATGGAGAGGGAAAAGAGAACAAAGAACAAAAGACACGTATTTACCACATTTCAGAAATATGCACTTCAAAATGCATCATCCAAGTAATTTAAGAGGCAGACAATTAATCAAATATAACCCCTTAAATACAGTCCTGCTGATTTCGTATAAACCATCCTCCACATACCCAAACTAAACATCAAACCCCATTACAAAATCAACATTCAATAAACCAAAATCTAAGATTCAAGAAAACTAAGAAAAACAGGAGGAAGGAATCAAATTTACCGACTGGCCCTCGGATAGAAACTTATAGAAATGCAACTCTTCCTCCAATTTCTTTTTTTCCTCCTCCAAATCAAGGTTCCGAATCTCAACCTCCTTGGCCCTCTCATCCGCCTCATTCGCAAAATCCATTAAAGCCTCGCGGTCATGGTCGTAAAGAGAGCACTCCCTCTCCCACTTGTTGCACGACTCCAACAAATTAGAGCACTCCGCCGCCAGTTTCTGGTTTTCTTCCACGAATTTCTTCAAAGCCACCGCATTCATACTCGCCTCAGCCTAAACAAAGAAGACCAAAAAAATAAAAAAACTTCCAACTTAACCCAATAATTGGAATCAAACCGAGAGATAAAAAATAAAAATAAATAAAAAAAAAAAGAGGGCCAACTCTGGGGTAAAAGTGAAAACCAACCCTAGATCGTTCGATTATTTCATCTTTCTCTTTGAGCTTGGAGTGCAGAGAGAGATACTGGTGGCGGAGATGCAGATGCGACGCCTCGACGGCGCGAAGTTTGTGAAGAAGAGTGTCGGTGGACACCGGGAGACCCACACTCTGATCGATCGATTCCCGTATATAATCTTCGGTTTCTTGGGGGAGTTCCATTTCAATCAACGTTCTCAGGCAAAATTTCGGCAGCAAAAATTAGGTTTTTTTTTCTGGATTCTGATTTAGAAATTGGATATTCAAAAGCACCCAACGGAGAGAGAGGGAGAGAGAGAGAGAGGTTTGGGGTGGTCTGAAGTATGAAGATGAGAATTCAAAATGGGAGGGTTTGCGCCTAGCCGTTTGAGAAACTTGGGTAATGATCTGCTGCGTCGCGGTATTTCTCTAGCGCTGTCTATAGTCTATGGTCAGGAAATTCTTCATTGGATTATCTTGCGGGTCAAATTCAACTATATATTTGGATTGTATGATATATGAATAAAATTAATATACTCGATTCATATAAAAAAATTTCATCTATAGTCAGTCCTATTTATACAAGGTGTGTATATACATACATATACATACATATATTTGTCCAAAAAAAAAAGGAAAAGTAAATAATAATAAATAAATAAAATAAAAGAAATACTACTTATATACAAATTAAGGGATTTTAGACTTTAGATTAACTATTCATCTATGATATGAGTTATACTGTTACAATTTTTGACATCACTATATTACATCACATTGATCTTATCAAATATCAATTAAGTACAACTTATACTTTCAAACAAATCATGTCATGTTTATTGTAAAAGAAATTATTATGGAATCTAAAGTCAAGATCTCGACTTTACATTCATGGAAGATTTCATCGATTCCTTGAAATATATTCTATTTGTCTCAAAATTACGGAGACAATTTGAAATGTCGATCGATTTTAATCTATACATTTAATTTAGAATTCTTGATATTGTCCAAATAAGTGCTATTCATGTGCATAGTCTCATTGTGTTTAATAATAACACGTGTTACATTATAATAATTTTAAATTTCAATTTGTATAATTATTCATAACAATACAAAAGAATCAAACAATTATCCAAAATTTAAAATAAGATATGTTACATTTTCATATAAATTCAAATGCGAAAACTATTATTTGATTTATAGTGTTCTATATACCTTTTTAATCAATTACTTTAATTTTGAAGTGTTGGAATACATTATCTATTACTTACTTTTGGATTTTTTTTTTTTTTTTTGCAAAAAGAAATTCCATGACATATTTATACCAAAATCTAATATTAAAATTGAATATATTATTTACTAAATCTCTAATATACCAACTTATCAATTACCTTCCTATAGTGTTATTTTAGAACTTTACGCTCCAAAAAAAAATTTTAATTCAATCATTTTAATCTAATAGAATTTGTTGTAATATACAGATTGATGCACCCATATCCGATCTCCATCCGGTGGCCTCACCCGTGAGGTATTGTCCCTCCTGCGACCATTAAGACCATCCGATCAGGCCGGGGGGTTTTGCCCTTTAAAAGGCGCCTCACTAAGTGGGAGAGGACCTGGCCCTTATAAGGAGCTCAAGCGCCTCGTCTCCACCTGATGTGGGACGAATTATGACCGCATCACAGATAAATATCTTATTTCTTGTGACTCGGCACACGTTACATACTAGTGTACATAAGAATTGAAAGGTAAGCGATTAATTACTTAGATTGAGATACTAGTTTTAATTTGTTTTTCTGAAAATAGATAGAGTTTAATTTTGAAATATCCCAAAAAAGCAAGATAAATAAATTTAGGATACAAGGCTACATAAGTTGTTAAACTTATAATATAAATTTTTTTATACAATAAATTCGGAGCACGTTATATATGTCAATCGAAACGTATCACACGCACACATATTCAAGGAGAAAGGAAAGAAGAAAATAGGGTTGAATCTCAAAACCTCAAATGATTCGGATTATAATGAAAATCCTAATCCGTGAGAAACCAAAATTAATGGATTTTACATCCATCCCATCCCATCCCAAGTAACTATGTGTATTGACAGTAATTCATAGAATTAACTAAAAACAGAATTGCATTTGACTAAAACGTGCATGTATTTTCCATGCGATTCAAACAATTGAGAAATAATTTCGATTGAGCCTAAAAAGATACATCCCTTTCTTTATTTGGCGATAGCAAGTATCTTTTTTAGAGTACGTTTTAATTAATTATATCATTATCTATCGATACTATATACGAAGGGTGACGCCTTGATTTGGCCTCTTTTAAGTGTTTTTACCAAAATAGCCTTATTAATCTTAATTAAGCAATTTTAATAGGGCATTAAAAGATAATTCATTTAACAAATTCATTTAACAAAGGTCCATTTGGATGAGTCTTTTTTTTAAAAAAAAAAAAATACTGTTGGAGTCGTGCTTTTATAGTAGAGTTTTTTTTAAGCCAAACAATTTTGCGTTTAATTCCAATAATTAAAAGTGCTTTAAAATGATCTTTTTTTAAAAAATTACTTCGGATAACTTTTAAAAGAAGCCAAAATGTGGTTTTTTTTTCTTTTCTAGCTTCTGTTTGTTGTAAAAAGCCCATCTAAACATAATTTTTTTTTCACTAAATTGCTTCTTTTTTTTCTTCAAAAAAATTAGTGTTTATCTTCTAAAAAAAGCCAACCCAAATAGACTCTAAAGGCTTATTTGGATTTGGATGGGTTTTATAAAAGATACGTATTTCTCGAGCAGTGATTTTTATAGCAGAACTTTTTTTAAGCCAAATAATTTTGTTTTTAGATACAGTAATCATAAGTGTTTTGAAATGTGCTTTTATTTGAAGTTACACTGTATAGCTTCTAAAACAACCCTTTTTGCCTTTTTTTTTTAACTCTTTGATTGTTTTTCTAAAAATCTATCCAAACACAATTTTTCTTTTTGTCACTAATTTTTTTTTACAAAAATTAAGTGCTTCTCTTCTAAAAAAAAAACATCGTCTAACCGGGTTCTAAATCTCTAAAATTGATTACATCACTCCCCACGTTCTAAAAGGAAAACAAATAATAGTGGTAAGAAACTGACCTCCATTTTCTTTTCTCACGTTTTTTGCAAGAAGTTAACCTCCAAGTAATTACCAAGCAAGTTTATTTAAACTATCATAAGCCCATGCCATAGTCTTCACTCAATCTCCCCAATTGCTTTCTCCATTCAATTTAATTCTAATTAGACACATCCAAGTTGAAAGGTAAAACATATTCCAAGCATGATATTATGCCCCTATTCTTACAAGTTTACTACTCTTGTTAATTTACTTCACTTCTTTACACCAATTTTATCAATACTATTTGTGATAAACATCAAAACTAATATTATTTTGCATTTTTATATGCAAATTTAGAATGGCAAAGCACATTCACGCCATGGCTGATCACTGGTCAAAGCTAATCACAATTTGTTTAGTTGTGGAGATGAGTATCACTCATATCCTTGGCTCCGATTTGGTACATATCACATTGCTTAAGAGTGCAGTGGCTAAAGGGGCAGGTGCCATCTACGTACTTTATTTAATTTTCAATCAATACTCATTGTTTAATTCATAAATAACTATTAATAACTTTTAATTTTGAAATGTTAATCAGGATTGTCATGTAATTGAGCGTCATAATAGCACGTTTTGACATTTTTATAGTGTCATAAATATATATTTTGGTTAAAAGATTAGTGTAGCTAGTTTATCAAACATTTCTTACAGAGCATCAAATTAATGTATAATTAAGATACTTTTTAAAAATGTTACATTATATTTATCAAATTAGGCGTTTTCTTTTAGCATTGATTTTAACATACATAGTAATCGGTATGTCAATATATATATATATATATATATATATAGGCACACACAAACACACACTTATATGATCTCAATGTCGTCATTGCAGTTTGCTTGGATGGGAGTCCACCCGCTTACTACTTCTCTAAGGGATTTGGAAAGGGAGTTAACAATTGGTTGATTCATCTCGAGGTAGAAATATCGGCCCGGCTCATATATATATCTATGTATTCACACACATATTTGTTAAAACTTATTGATTTAATGGTGTGCATACCATTAATTCTGCTTAATTAGTGCCAGATTGATAATTTGAGTTTGTGGAATATTAATTAGGGTGGTGGTTGGTGTGCCACAGACGAGGGTTGTTACTATAGAAAAACACAGCACACTGGCAGCTCCAAGTTTAAAATGCCCGTTGTGAAATTTGGACAGATTTTAAGCAGCAAAAGAACTGTCAATCCAGGTTTATTATAATTACACACACACACACACACATATATATACACATATCAAGCTGCAAACATATAAGATATAGAGGTGCACTATTCAATATTAAACTATATGTATGTATAGTTAGTTCATATGGCTAGCTGGCCCGCAGCTAAATAAGTGTAATTTGGAATAACAGATTTCTATGATTGGAATAGAGTTTATGTTGCATATTGCGATAGCTCATCATATATGGGAGATGTCGAAGCAGTTGATCCAGTGAGTATTGTATATATATACAAGTGTTTATGTAATTTGCTTTTTCATTTTATTCTGCTTTTTTGATAATGGAGATTTAATATATCGAAGAGCATTATCACCTAATTTTTATTCATTCTCTCTGTATTTGTTAATCTTGTAGAAATACAACATCACTCGTAGAGGCGCAAGGATTTTTAATGTTGTAATGAAAGATCTACTAGCTAAAGGAATGGAGAATGCCAACATGGTACGGCTAAAATTTCGAAATTAATTAATGTATGTATGTGTGTGTGTATGTATGCATGCATCCTATACACACACAACACACACACACACACACACAACACACAATTATTTGAAATTTGAGTATTGGTTGTGACATTAAACTCAATTAATAGGCTATACTCTCCGGAGAATCAGCCGGTGGATTGGGAGCGATGTTACACTGCGATGGCTTTCAAGCACTCGTACCTAATGCTAGTAGAGTAAAGTGCATTTCTGATGCCGGTCTCTTTCTCCATGCGTGAGACTCTCCTAAAACCCATTTATTTTCATTTTTTTTTCCTAATGAAAGGCATCTTAATGTAGACGTTTTTATAATTGTTATATCAATTCATTTTTGTGTGTGCAAACTTGCAACAGAAAAAATTTCTATGGAGCTGAGGAAAGAGCAGCCTACTTTGACAATATGGTTGAATACCACGTATGTATACTTGATATTTATCAAAAAGATAAAGAAATACACACACATACGTATAAACATGTAGAAATATATATATTCACACATACAAACACAAACGTATATATACACACACACGCACACACACACGCATCACATGTAAATGTATATGCGTGTATGCATGCAATAATTCTAGTTCTAAAAAATTCTGATTTGTGTTTTCTTATCACATGTATGAGACATTCATTTTTTCTAAGTTCTTTTTGAGTTGTGCATATTTCATAATTTGATATGTTTCATGAAGGGAATAACAAAGTTTTTGCCTGCATCATGCACATCAAAGATTAAGGCGGGCTTGGTAAGTAAAAGAAGCTATTAATTTGTGCTTTATTTTTTTCGTCCTAAAATTATGATAAAATACTAATCATATGTTTTACATACAAATATATCAGTGTACTTTTGCTGAAAATATAGTTAAGGATATTCGTACACCGCTCTTCCTACTCCAATCAGCTTTTGATAATTATCAGGTGCGATTACTTTTAATTAACGAATATATATATATAGTGCTAAGACAATAAAAAAAAATGTTCATATACTAACGATAAAGAAGGATTACTTGGGTAATTAACTTTTTTCTTTTTCTTTTTAATTATGTTTGTACATTATAATATTTGTACCATAAATAATGCACAACAAGATAAAAATTAACTATTAGTTTTTTTCTGCCACTGGACTCAAAGTTTAGTGGTGGGGGTTCGAAAGTGGTATCAGTGATGTCCTGAGTTCGAACCTTCTTGTCCTCTACCCATTTCCCTTTGAGTGAGTGTGTGCGTATGTGGGGGGTACCCATTTCCCTTTGAGTGAGTGTGTGCGTGTGTATGGGGTATTTTTCGATTGACATCAATAGAGTGTGTATTTTCCGATTGACATCTATAAAGTGTCTCAAAATGATTGTATCAAAAAAAATAAAAAACTATTAGTTTTTTTCTAAATGTCATAAATAATTTTTTTTAACTATTAATTGTCTCAATTTGTCTCAGTTAGCACGTCACTACTTTTCAAATGAAACAACTTGGAGAAATTGCATAGCCAATTTAAAAGTTTGCACACCTTCTGAATTACAATCCATGAAGGGTACGTACGTAATTTGCTACTCAAATTTTGAACATGATCTTCCATCATAAATTGACAAGCACTCTCATAATTATATTTTTTATACTTATTTTCAGATTTTCGAACAGCCTCATTAGAGTTATTCCAAGAAATTCCCAAGCGTTCATCGACAGGAATATTTGTTCACTCTTGTTACCGCCATGGTCACTTTATGGAAAGACAAGGGTGGGATGAGTCTCCTATTTTGGGAAATAAAGTAAGATATTTTTTACTATTTTTTTTCCATAAACTTTATTCTAATTAATTTATTAAACAAATTATGCATCCAAAATTCAGATTTTAGTAACTGTTTTCTTTGACTAACCACAAATATTAAGAATGAAGGCATGCCATGAATGAATTTGCATTTTAGATTAATGGTATATTTCAAGTTAAGTTTATTTTAAATATTATTTCATTTCCTATTACACTACAAGAAACAATAATATAAATGACAAAACTATGACAATATTAAAATTGTCACCAATAATATGCATTAAGTGACAATACATTTTATTTTGTTATTAATTAAATCTATTTAGCGATAATAATTATTATCTTACCACAAAATGGCATAACAGTGGTGATGGTAAGTGTTTAAGTTGTCATCATTAACAATTAGAAACACATCTACAGTGACAACTTACTGACAATAATACTGCCACTATGATGTTATGACAAGATTTTCTTTATCTCCAAATTGTCATTATAAGTGTATCTCTAATTACCAATTGTGACTACTTAACACAAGTCTTATCACTATTCATATTAGAAAATCATTTTTGTGACAATACCAAATTGTTTGTCACTAAAAGTATATAATCGGTGACAATTTTTGTGTTATCAGTTGATATATTGTCTCTAATTTTCTTTTTGCTTGTAGTGGTATATATCATGATATATAAATGTCAAACAAATCTTACATTTTCTAAAATACAAATTTAATTACGGATCACATACATTTAATTTGTTCTTTACAAATGAATGCATGAATGTCTAGTTCAAATTACTCTTCTTTTTATTTTACATTGCATCATTCGACATACCTTTGTGCCATTCTAAATAACCTTTCGTTGTCCAAACTTTTATTTATTTGTTTCTAATGCCAATTACTATCTATACTTATTGAAATTTCTGTTTACAGAATATCGCCAAGGCCATTGGTGATTGGTACTTCGATCGAAGCGTTGTCCAAGAGATAGATACTAAATATGAATTGCCACTAAATTGCAACGTAGCTATATCGTGAGCATGTAATGCAAAATATGTGATTTGGATATCACTGAATAAACAAGATCTGGTGATTTTCCACGACCTTAAGCAATTGATTATGTATTAGTTTATCATGTGAGCTTGTTATCTCATGTGCTCTCAATTTCAATTATGGTTGTGGTTCGTAATCGTACTACATATAACACAAAACACAAAACACACACACACACACACACATATATCAAGAAACATTATATCTTGGGTGCATGATTGTTATTAATTGTTTATTATTCAAATTAGGGAAAATTCCGTATAATCCCCCTATGTTTTCGAAATAGGGTTGAAAGCCCTTTTATGGTTTGAAAATATGCAAAAAGCACCTTGTATTTTCTAAAACCCTGCGCCGAACTCCCTTTCCATCAAAAGATAAAGGCACTTATATGACATGAGCCTGGTGTACAAAAATTAATGATTTTTGGTTTTTTTTTGCAAGTAAATTGACTAATATACCCCCATACTTATATACTTAAAAATATTTATCTAATATCCCAAATAAACCCATTTAGTTTGTTTAAATTTTAGTTAAGCCCTTATACTTGTATTTCTAAATTTTAAAATTGCAAACTAACCCTTGTATTTTTTTAATTATGTTTAAAACTTATTTTTTATTTGTTCACAAAAAAATTATTTTTATTATAACATCTTTAGAAATTCTTATTAAAATAATAAAAATAATTAACTTGCAAATGCATTCAATTTCTAACTAAAAAAGCATTCAATTTTTTTTAAAAAAATATGAATATACAATTTATTATTTCCTTGCAAATAACTTTATTATTATAATAATAAGGGCGAATTACATTTACCTCCCCTGAAATTTGGCAAAATTATAATTTAACCCATATTTTTTGTAAATTGCAATAAACCCCCTGTAGTATGTAATAATTGCAAGTAATGGATAGAAAATGTATAAAATCCATTTTGCCCTTTATTTTTTGTTGATATTAAGTAGGGTGGATTATATCTACTTCCCCTAAGGTTTTGACGAAATTACAATTTAGCCCATATTTTTGTGTATATTACAATAAAGCCCCTTGTGGTATGTAATAATTACAAGTGACGGATGAAAAATGTATAAAACCCACTCTTCGCCTCAATTCCACCGCCTCCATCGACTCTAGCCCAAAATTGACCTCACCAATGTGTTTCCCATGTCGAAAAGTTTAAGATCCGCTTCAAATTTACTGAAAAACTTGTCAGAAAACGGAAACTCGCCCCAACCTCGTCGCTGCCGCAGCCGTCGTCGCTCCTCCACCGTCTGCAAAAACCCAAAACTGCCACTGCCAAAATGTTCCTCTCATCGCGGTGATCGATTTTGACATACAACTTGCTCGATTTGGAGAAGAAATAAACGAGTTATGATGAATTGAAAGTATAGGATTTCTTAACTTGCATGTGTATAAGCATTGTATATGTATGTATCTAGATCTCTCTCTTCTCCCACCTACTCATCATTTTCAGCTCTTAAAAAGGGAGCAATTATTTCAATATTATTACTTTTAGCCCCACAAAGATGTAATACATAACATACAATCCCAAATATTTTATATATATTACAAAAAAGCCCCTCAAGAGTACTATCGAAACTTTACATACAAAAACTAATGGAATCCTAACGACCCTAAACGGTTGGGGTAAATTGTTAGATGAAATATACCATAGGGGACTTATTTTAATTTATAAAAAAATATGGGTTAAATTATAATGTCGCTCAACCTCAAGAGAGGTAGATGTAATTCGCTCTAATAATAATAATAATATATTAATTTTTTTTATGAAAAAATACAATTTCGTTTCTTTTTTTTTTTTTTTTTTGTCATCTTCCTGCCCTTCAACCCACCCCTCCACCTTCTTCTTCAGTACTTATATTCTTCCTCTACCACCACCATTCCATCGCCACCGGCACCTCCACAAACCACCACCATGCGACCACCGCCATTGATTGCCTCCCCAAGCCCTAGTCTTCTTCCCCCACTGCCAACCGCATGCCATTGCTGCCCGAAGACCCTTGCCCCATCTCCAGTCTTCATCCCTCCACCATCTTCATCCTCTACCACCAACCCACGCCGCCACCACCTCAAATCCTAGCCCCATGTCCACCTTCCCCCCCCCCCCCCCCCCCAAGATCTTGCCTCAAGTCCTCAACTATGTGGAGATTAGGTTTTTTCCTCAAGAATCGGTACCAAATAAGGCCTCCTCACACCTTATCCTTCTTCCCTCTCTATTTGTGCGTGTGCAAGTGTGTATCCTATTGTATGTGTTTGTGAACTGTGTGTGAGTGTAATTAAAAAGCGCGAGGGGCTTTTCACATCGTTTTGAATCATAAGGGATTTCAATTTTAGCTCTATTTCAAAACCACAAGGAGTTGTACGGAATTTTCCCTTAAAGTTAATATGAGTAATCTTGTTATCCCACAGTTAATGGTTGAATAATTACTAATTTACTCTTCAAATAAATGCAATTAATCACTAAATTATTATTTATTTACTATTTAAGCTTACATGGTTACTTACTGAATAAGTATTAATGTATACACGTTTTACGTGATCTCTGATCGGAGATAGACTGATAACATGAAATATTTCTAGCGTGTTTCGTTAATTATGATCAAATAAACTAATCAATGCATTAATATTAACCGTGAAAGACATCCCTTTAACTTCAAATCATTTACGTTGTGGGCTTAACTCAAAACACATTCATCTCCGGTTATGTCAAAGAAGACCGCCAAACACAATGATTAATGATTTTGAACCTTCACTACAAACAAAAGAACTTTACCGATATATAATCAAGTAGTAATGTGAAAATATATATACATATATATATATATAAACTAATAGTATCTTTTAATTCAATACAAATAATATATTTATTAGGTGACAATTATTTTTTGTTTTATCATAATAGCGATACTAATTAGTATCATAACTAGTTGTTACTATTGATAATTAATTAGTTGACTTTTTTTTTTAAAAGGAACCTAGATGTAGGCCGCCTATCACCATGATTAGTAATTGGATTTCTTTATCACTAAGTTGGTATTATACGGATGGCTTTAGAAAATTTGATGATAGAAATTTTAACCTCACAATATATATATATATATATATGCGGGTAAACATTAATATAAATTAGAGCTACATAAACTGCATAAATATTTTTCCAAGTCGAGTGGTTTGCGCTGTGTAACAGCGGTTTAATTTACACAGTGGCCAGATATGCTAATGAATTGACCGATGTTATTTATATCCCAAGTCAATTTCTTTTATGTATGCAATTCATAAATGATGAATGTATTTGATGTTACAACTCATTGCAATATTAAATAAAAATAAAATTGAATAGATGGGGGGAAAATAATGCATATGAATATTACTAAACAAAACTAAATGATCATATATAATTGTTGGATGGCAAGCTTTTGAGTTTTTTTTTTCTCTAAAAGAAAAAAAAAACATAACTTGAGATAGCTGGAACTAGATACATAAATCCATCATCTACAGATATAATAATACATATATATACAATATGAATTTTGTATATATATACATGTACGATGAGTTGGGTTAGATGGATTTTCGATGATTCTTATCCGCACCTAGTTCAACCACATCGGAATTAATCACGTAACGAGTGTTTTATACTTTTCATGTGATTGGTGGATAGTTTAGAGAGAGTGACCATTCAAATCGTAAGTGTATTAACACTCCAAATTGGATATGTGCAAGAATTTTTGGATGGATTTTACTTAGAGCGAGTTACATCTATCTCCCCTGAGGTTTGGCGAAATTACAATTTAACCCACGATTTTTTATAAATTACAATAAACCCCCTATGGTATATTCCGTTTAACAATTTACCCCAGCCGTTTACGACCGTTAGGGGTTCCGTTAGTTTTTTTATGTAAAGTTCCGATAGTACCCTTGAAGGGTTTTTTTTATAATATATAAAAATTATGTTATGTATTACATCTTTGTGGGGCTACAAGTAATAATATTGAAAAAATTGCTTCTTTTTTAAGAGCTGAAAATGATGGATAGGTGGGAGAAGAGAGAGATCTAGATACATACATATGCAATATATATACATACAAATTGAGAAATCTTATAGTTTCAATTCATCATAACTCGCTCATTTCTTCTCTAAATTCAAAATCGATTACCGCGATGAGAGGAACACATTGGCAATGATAATTTTGGGTTTTGCGGGACGGTTGAGGACCGACGTCGGCGGTGGCGATGATGAGATGGTGGCGAGTTTCCATTTTCCTAAAAGTTTTTCGATGAACTTGAAGTGGGTCTTAAATTTTTCAACATGGGAAACAGGTTGATGAGGTCAATTTTGGGCTAGAGTAGACGGAGGTGGCGGAATTGAGGCGAAGAGTGGGTTTTATATATTTTCGTTCATCACTTGTAATTATTACATACCACAGGAGGTTTATTGTAATATACACAAAAACGTGGATTAAATTGTAATTTTGCCAAACCTCAAGGGAGGTAGATGTAATTCACCCTATTTAATATTAGCAAAAATAAAGAGCAAAACGGACTTTATATATTTTTCGTCCATCACTTGTAATTATTACATTCCATAGGGGATTTACTGTAATTTACAAAAAATCGTAGGTTAAATTATAATTTCGCCAAACCTCAAGAGAGGTAGATGTAATTCGTCCTTTCAGTTAGTGAAACCCTCCATCCAATCTGAAAATGGCAGGTGTTTATGTAAATCAAGTACTACGATTATTATTTTAATTATAAAACTAGCAATTTTATAGCTGACTAGCTAGTTCAATAGAGTGAGTCAAGTTGAATAGGTTAATGTATATCCCTAATTATCACTATTAAGTTTTTTTAGTAATTTTCAATTTTAGCAACTTAATCATATACTTTGGTACTATTATACTCGTAAAAACTTTTATTTTGACAAAACCTTTCCTCTTCTGGTCATATTAGTAACAATTTTTTCATTGTTAATTAAACTTTTGTTATTATTTCTTTTGTAGTGCCTATATAATACTTACTGTATAAACGCAAAATTATAGTGTTATAACTATATATTGGATTGATTTTCAATTTAGAACACTAACTTTTCTCATTTTGATTTTAGGATATGAATTTAAAAAATATTTTCACATTTAAGACATCCAGCATTATTTTGGCCGGATTGCGATTGATGGCGATGGTGTGGCACCCTGAATTGGGGATTTTTATGATTTGCCTTCTATTTTGCTTAGTTGGATGATTTTATATGCATAATAATTAGGTAGATCTTATTTTTATTTTTAAAATTTTCATTTTTTTTTGTGCTATGTCAAAATTGATGGCCGGATTTCAACCAAATTTTGTGCCACATATGCAATTTTTTTTGCCATGTAAGCAAATTCTGGCCAATTTAAACCAAAAGTTCTGAATGTAAAAATTTGATTTAAATTCATGTCCTGAAATTGAAATAAAAAAGTTAGTATTTTAAATTGAAAATTGGTACAACATATAATTCTAAAATTATAATTTTGCCTATATTTAAAGTATATTAAAAGTTCTTGTCCATATTCTCCATGGATGGACTTCGTGTTACACATACATAAGCCAACAAGAGCATATAAAATTGTTTTACGAGTAAAATTGTGGTTTGGGACCTATACGTAGGGTACATTTTAATTTTGCACCTACATCTAATCAATTTACTACATGCACACAAGCCCCACTTCTCCCACTCCCCAACTTCTTCATCTTCTTCTAGATTTAATAATTTATGTATCAATGGAGGCTTCCTTTAAATGTTTAACGATACATGCGTTAAGTTGTATCTTGCAGTGTGACCCATGGATACTCGAAAATTCAATTACCATTTGTAGTCATATTTGTTGATATGATCTTATACATATATATCCATTTAAAATGGAGATTATTCATATTTGGTTGTAAATATTCCAAAGATAAATAAGTCGAATATAGTAATTATATACTCGATTGTTTAATATTTATTCATATCTACTAGTTGATATATTCGGTTATCTTTAATTTAGTTATATCCATTAATCGTATCAATCAATTATGCTTAAGAAAAGTATTATATATGTATATTAAAATTTTCATATGTCTTCAATAGAGTTATTTTATATTAAAGATTAATTGATGTATATACTTCTTCACATTCCCAATATTTTTTCGTTATATTTTGTCATTTGTTTTATATGAATTTTTTTTTTACATCCTAACATTAAGTTTTAGTGGAAAAATCAACATTCAAGGATTGCATTTAAAAAAATAAATAGTAATCAAAGATTGGCAATTGAATGAGAAGATGATGGGGGTTTCAATTTAATAAT
>CM047884.1:7836940-7861940 GCA_026212405.1 Petrea volubilis
AAAAAACTCTAGAATTATATATTTTGGAAGAAAAAAAAACCTATCAATTTCGACAACAAGAACGTCAGGGCAATATCATTTTATATTCAAAACTTCAAAAAGGTGCTGAGCCAATCAAAAAACCTCACATTTTTTTGAGAGTTAATAAAAAAGTGGGATAATTACTCCCACTATCCCTGAGTTTAGGCAAAATTACAAATAACACCCGCTTGTATCGATTTTTACCAATAACCCCCTAAGTTTTGTTTCCATATTTGAATTTTCAACTTCTGTTAGGTTGACTAACGGTCAACGTTCGTAACCCCAATTGAACTTTCAAAATTGCCCTTTTGAGCGTGGGAATATTATTTGGCCAATTATGAATTGACTCTTTGACCCTTTATGGATGTTTATGTTATATATGTCATTTTTGGAGGTAATGCATTGTAATTTAATACAATGAAAGGGGGTTAATTGTAATTTTATGTTTTATATTGAATGAATAAAAAATTATAATTTGAACATTTTTTTTATTTATAATGTATATATATTTGCACAAATTTAAATTTATACTATGATAAAATGTATACATAATATACAAAAATATTTAAATATATATATATATAATTACATATATATGCATATATAAATCGTCGCCGCCGCCATTTGCACCGCCATCCATCACCAGCACCTCTGACCAATGAGAGAGAGAGAGAGAGAGAGAGGAGCACAAAAAGAGGGAGAGAGCGGGGTGGGAGGGGAGGAGTGGGTTTCACCACCCTCCGCTACCACAACCATCCATTTTTCAGCTATTGCCGCCGAGAGAGTATGATTAGATTGAGATCTCAAATTTGAGGAAAAAAATGTAAAAAAGAGAGAGAGAGAGATCCAAAAGGGGATGGAGAGAGATCAAGAGATCTAGAGGGAGAGGGAGAGATACCAAGGGAGATGAGAGAGAGATACAGAGGAGGAAGAGATAGAGAGGGGGAAGAGTGGGGGGAGAGAGATAGAGAGAAAGAAGAAGGGGAGGGGGGAGGGGGAGATCAAGAGATCTAGAGGGGGAGAGAGAGATACTAAGGGAGAGGAGAGAGAGAGGTATAGAGAAGGGAGAGATACAGAGGGGGAAAGGTGAGGGGAGAGATAGATCGAGAGAAAAAAAGGAGGGGGTGAAGATCGATAGAAAGAAGAGGGGAAAGAGAGAAATTGAGAGGCAGAGAGGGAGAGAAAAGTTAGGGTGGGGGTGGCGGCAGTGGGGGGTGGTTGGGGTGGGGGTGAGTTAGGATTTTATTTGGAAAAGCTGGAATGAGGGTATTTGGTCATTTCAGTCATACCCATATTTTTCTATTTTTTTAAACATAAAATATTAAAAAGTGCAAGGGGCAAAATAGACATTACACTACTTCCGTCTATTTTACCAAAAAGTCCACAAAATATAGGGGGTTATTGGTAAAAATCGATATAAGGGGGTGTTATTTGTAATTTTGCCTAAATTCAGGGATAGTGGAAGTAATTATCCCTAAAAAAGTTGTACAATCCTACACGCAAATTATGAATAACATAGGGTTCATACATATTTAACACCTTTAATTAAAAAATTAAATAAATAGCCAACAATGAATATGAATTTGATGATGGTTCTTCGCATTGGCAAACATGAGGAGTTCCCTAAATTTTGAGAAGTACGTCAAACTTCGACGAAGTAACCATATGTCTTCTTGCTTGGGTAGAACGAAATCAATGAATGTGAATTTGATAACAATTCTTGGAATTGGCAAACATGAGATGTTCCCCAAACCTTGAGGAAGCGTTTACCTCCACAGTTAGGAGAACAAAGGTTTGCGTTATGGATGGCTTACTAAACTTGTTAAACTTACGTTATCAGAAAAGGAGACTTGCTTAATCAACACCTTAACCAATGGTCAGCCAAACCCTTGACCATGATAATGTTACTTCCCATAATATTTTTGAGTCGTTAGTATGTGCTTGATTGCCAAATTGCCCACTAAAATATTATTTGGCGTAATTGAGCCTTGAGAGAGCCCCATGATGAAATTTTGACTTAAAGCTATAAATCATATTATTGCAGTTTCTGACAAAATAGCATTTGGTACTATGTGTTTGTAAAAAACTAAATCACAAAAACGAGAAAAGAAGGCAAAAGGTCAAATTCAGATGATATGCATGTCAATAGCGAAACTCCCAAAATTGTTGCATTTTTTTTTTCAAAAAAGAAAAACTCAAAAAAACTGTAGAAATTAATGTTGGTGAACATACAGAAAATAAAAAAATCCCAATCTCGCGTCTGAACCTTTCAAAATATTGCGGCTCATGATCATTACTGATTCGGATAAGTTGTAACGATCCAATTGATCGATCACAGGGAGAAGAAGAGAATCGGGCCAGGAGGTCGTGGATCGGAAACGACCTCGGAGGACCACAATTCACACAACCATAAAACTCAGCTTAGAGAGAGAAAAGGGAGAACCAAACTTTCATTCCAAAATCAACAACGCCCAGTACAGTTCCCTTAACTGGGTTTTTATCTCTACGAACTTCCTCTAACTGCTTTTCAAAACAACTAACCAACTAATCCAACACGATTAAGAAAAACGTAATACAACTCTTATTACAAAAGCGTGCTAACTAAAGCGTGTAACCAAAAGTATTATGTCTTCCGGTAGAAGCGTTATCTCGAGCCTCAAAACGCGTTTGCGTCTCTCACGTCTTTATTAATAAAAGCGTGGTCCCTGTGGAGAAGTTGCATCCCTTGGAATCACGTCTTCGTCCCTGTACTAAAGAAAGAACAGCAGCAGACTAAAGAAAGAATAGCACAAAAAGGGTTATTACGAGAAGAAGAGAATCGGGCCAGGAGGTCGTGGATCGGAAACGACCTCGGAGGACCACAATTCACACAACCATAAAACTCAGCTTAGAGAGAGAAAAGGGAGAACCAAACTTTCATTCCAAAATCAACAACGCCCAGTACAGTTCCCTTAACTGGGTTTTTATCTCTGCGAACTTCCTCTAACTGCTTTTCAAAACAACTAACTAACTAATCCAACACGATTAAGAAAAACGTAATACAACTCTTATTACAAAAGCGTGCTAACTAAAGCGTGTAACCAAAAGTATTATGTCTTCCGGTAGAAGCGTTATCTCGAGCCTCAAAACGCGTTTGCGTCTCTCACGTCTTTATTAATAAAAGCGTGGTCCCTGTGGAGAAGTTGCATCCCTTGGAATCACGTCTTCGTCCCTGTACTAAAGAAAAGAACAGCAGCAGACTAAAGAAAGAATAGCACAAATCAGGTTATTACAATTGTGGTGCTGATCTGCTACAATCATGGCAGAAGAAATGGATGATGCAACGTATGATGAAATTCAAGGAGGAATTTCGAATTTGAGGAGATCGATGAAGGAGTGGCGGGAGCAGCAAGCCAAAGGAATGGCTGAACTTCAGGACTTGATTGTCCGATTATTTCCTCCAATCGGAATTGCTCAAAAAGGAAATCCGTATGAGTTTTTCCCTCAAAAGTCGATTAGAAGTACTGAATTCCCATATCAAATTAGGGAAGCAAAGAAGCAGTATGAGACTTCATTTGCAGATTGCAGTTTATTGATAAACCGGGAAAAGAAAGAATTGTGCAATTGTGGTGAGGAGAAGGTCCAATCAGAGATTGCAATTCCTAAAACAACAACTTATGCAAACGAAGGTAAGGAAGCTGACAAAGAAGGACCGCCATTCACGCAGAAATTGAAATTTCCTTCCACTAATGGTGAGTTCGTTTTCGATTACTGCCAAGAGTTAAGTAATGAAGTAGATGAGGCATCTATTGAGAATTTGAGTATAAATGCTACACATGAGGAGTTGAAAAGGATGGTTGAGGGTGGAAGGGAGTGTTTTATTGAAGTTGTGGTTGACTCTCATGACTTACAAGTGTTTGATGAAATGCCTGTTAGAAAGGAGTACACTGATTTTGGTCTTAAAAATCATCAATCATGTAATATGATGGGGAATATGCATATTTCATTTGATGAAGGGGTGATGGGGGGTGAGAATGAGAAGGAGCAGCTTGATGAAGTTGTCAATGAGTTTCATGAAGTAGAGGTATTTGATAAAATGCATAGTAGAAAGGAGGAATACAAAAATATTATTGTTAGTGGAAATCATGAATTACAGTCAAGCACGAATAATGGAGTTGAGGAGCAATCACATTTACCATTACCACCGCCCGAACCCCCGCCATATTTTGAAGTGTGGATCCCCGTTGAGCACATGAATTTAAAAATGGGGGGTCAAATGTTACAGCAGGCTGTTGAAGAGCTTGAGGAACACTTCCAGGAGAAATTTGGAAAATGGAATTGGTTAATTGGAGAACATCGACAGAGGAGAGGTGTAATAAGGGAGTTCACCTTTTGTGAACTCATTGGAGCTGGAAAATGTAGTAACTTTCTCTATGAAGAAGTGAGTGCAAAAGAGGGTTTTTGGGTCATTATCTTGGGCGGACTTATACTTGTTGCAGCAGCGTTTCCTTCACTTCAATCCTTGAGGACAAGGATTGTTTTGAGGGGGGGCAATTGTAATAACCTGATTTGTGCTATTCTTTCTTTAGTCTGCTGCTGTTCTTTTCTTTAGTACAGGGACGAAGACGTGATTCCAAGGGATGCAACTTCTCCACAGGGACCACGCTTTTATTAATAAAGACGTGAGAGACGCAAACGCGTTTTGAGGCTCGAGATAACGCTTCTACCGGAAGACATAATACTTTTGGTTACACGCTTTAGTTAGCACGCTTTTGTAATAAGAGTTGTATTACGTTTTTCTTAATCGTGTTGGATTAGTTAGTTAGTTGTTTTGAAAAGCAGTTAGAGGAAGTTCGCAGAGATAAAAACCCAGTTAAGGGAACTGTACTGGGCGTTGTTGATTTTGGAATGAAAGTTTGGTTCTCCCTTTTCTCTCTCTAAGCTGAGTTTTATGGTTGTGTGAATTGTGGTCCTCCGAGGTCGTTTCCGATCCACAACCTCCTGGCCCGATTCTCTTCTTCTCCCTGTGATCGATCAATTTGATCGTTACAGATAAGTATTGAAAGATCTTTAAGTCATTATTATGCTCAATCAATTAATCACAAGGGATGAGCACAATTCATTTTCTGGAAGCACAATTCATTGGGTCATCACCTTCAACTAATATATTTAGAGGAATAGGTATTGAAAGATCTTTAAGTCTTTATTATGCTCAACCAATTAATCACAAGGGACGAGCACAATTCATTTTAGGGAAGCGCAATTCAATGGGATATCACCTTCAACTAATATATTTAGAGGAATAGTGCTTCGATTTGTGTCTAAACAAGTATTGACGATCCCTAATACAAAAAATTTAACAGGGTCCCCAAAATAAGTTCATGTGCGACCCTAACTTAAAATCTTAGTGCAGCGTGAATCTTGACCACAACGTATTCACTATGGAAACCCTAGATTTTCCTTCTTTTGAGAGGAAAAGGGATTTTTCATCATATACTAACAAATTATCGTGTTGAGGGTAGACCTTAGACCCTTTTGTCCAAGGGTACACGGGTAAGATGAAGTAAACTTTCAGGCATTATTAAGGGCATCATTTTGGCCTCTTTGAATAGGCCATTCACAAACAAACATTAAATCAAGGATCCGAGTTTTGGAGAGGGAGGAGGGGGGGGGGGGGGGGGGGGGGTTGTCACGGCAACGTAACTGTTGTGCGCATACCAAACCAACCAATCTTTAAAAATAAGCACTTCCTAAGAAAAATGCCAAATTTTGACGTTACGACTCGTGATAGAATAAAATTGAATCATATCGATTTGATTTTGGCTGCTTAAAGGAATTTTATTAAATCATCGATCTAACCAAGCTATAAACAATCAGTCAATTTCACTTTTTGTTCTTTGGGATAGCATTAACAACAGATGATTAGGTCCTTGAAGTGTGACATATTCAAACTTCGCATTCGAAGTTGTAGAGGTTCCCCAAGAATGATACAATAATATACCATTACTGTGTCTAATAAGTTTGCCCTTGCCTAAACTAGTCTCTACTTACTAAGGACTCGAAATAACAGCAAGCACGTCCATTAAACAAAAATAATGAAAAAGACAAAAAGGTAAAGAAAGAGAAACGAAAACAACAGGAAAATTAAAGCTATTCGCATTCGCTAAACAAGTAGTATATTATCTACAAGAAGTTCAAGCAATAAACAAATGATATGATACAAAATTCAACCCCCCCCCCCACACTCCACCTTCATTGCTAGTAAGGGAAACACTTGGCTCTTATTTCCAGTTCACTAAATAATTTACATAACTATTTAGATTCACAAACTTGAGCAAGTCCACGAGCCCTTGAATCATCAATCTGCTGTCCTGCTGAAACAACGAGGCAATGCACCATTTGAATATGCTTGTGGATCAAAACAGATAATGCAAGTCTTTGGAACTGTTAGAACCAGTATTATCGTAATACAGACTAATACAACAGTATTAGCAAATGCAAATACTCCATGCCATGTTCTAGTCGGTTTAATTGAGTCACGAGCTACAGCATATGCATTTATCTACTGGCTAATGCAGGAGGAAAATTCTTATATGGACCGGGTGTATGGGCCCCTCCCATACACCCTGTGGTCCAGATTTAGCCACGTGTTATATGTATTTTATAAAAAATTTAATACATAACACGTGGTTGAATCTGGATCACAGGGTGTAAACACCCGGTCTATGGAAGAAAAACCCAATGCAGGATATGCAAGTGAAGAAACAGGTGAATAAGCACTCACAACTAACAAGTTGTCAAAGACCGAATAACCATAAGAAAAACCATCTTGTGATTTTCCATGCAAATCACCGTGAAGACACTGGTGTCGTTGGCTTCAAGATAGTTTCATTGCATAGACTTGTTACTATTTCCCGCAACAAAAAATTACAACCTAAAAAGTGCTTATGCATAATTAAGTTACTCTTTGATACTAGTTTATATACGTAGATACTTGAATTAAAATAACAAAAAAGTAAAAACCTTAAAATTATCATATTTACCATTTTTTTATCTTACAATTATTTTATTAAATTTTATCATATTATTCTACGATATAATTCTTTAAGTTAGAAATTAACAATCATTTGTTGCAATTGTTACTGTATTTTACACTGTAATGAATACGAGAGAATTTTTTGGGAGAATAAAAATTTATGTTGGGAAAATATTTTGCTTGAATGCAGATATCATTTGAAATGCAATTGCTAATTTCATCTCCCGGACACAAAAATGGGGTTACCGACACAAAATCAACAAAGCATCGGTTCCTTCAATAAAACAAGCTCTCCTCCAAAGGAGATGATCATCTTGCTGAAAGCAAAATAAATATATCAAGCAAAAATGAACTTTGAAAAGTGGAAGATACTTACCTGTAAAATGATAGCTGAATGGATTGATCCAAGACCTATTTAAAAGAACAGGTAAAGCTACTATAAGATCCTTAGGAAATAATCCCCTCCCACACAAATAAACCCTTGAAATTAATTTTGATATCCACACACACATTTTGTTCATTTCTAAGCATAACAAGCTCATCTTCTGACCGTTAGTTTAATGGATTAACACTAGAGGGATATTGACCCAATTACCATTACTTCTTCTAGATTGCCATAGATGATTTCTTGGTCACTTTCCCAACTAGGTGATGAATTTTTTACAGAAATTGTTACGTACATAACCCAGTAAGCTGAGGTGAGTTGAGCCGCCACACACTATTGCACAGCTAAATGGCTGCACAAAAAATTTGCACTTTAAGCGAGCTCATGTTCTTTTATTTGGGAAGCTTAATCCACTACTCAACCAGGTCATGGCCTTGTCTCCTCTAGGCACAGATTGAGAAGGAGAACAAGCAATATTTCTCTGTTGAAACACAACAAAGGGTAGAGTAATTGAGGCAAATTGATACTCCTTTTAAGAAGGATAGTTCAGTCCAAATATTGTTACATTACTATTCTCAACCATGACTGGGAGAGTCTCATGGCTCTAATGGAATGAAAAACTGATTTTAAATATTCTTTTCATAAAGAAACTACTTATATATCCTCCTTTTAAAGGGATAATATCGTAAGAGTTCTCTAGGACTGGACTTTCGAAGGACCTATAGACTTACAAGTCAGTACCAAACGTTTTCATAGTTGAGCTCAGAACAATTTACAAAAATAAAAATTTAGATTAGATTTGCAAACTAAACGACATAATATACAACTCCGAATTATGACATTCATCAGAGTTGAGCATGTATTAGTCCATGTATTAGTCCATTATTAATTCCCTACATGTACATATGTCTGTATTTGTCTGGTATATGTATGCATGTATAAAGCCCTGTATAGTGACGTATACACACACACACACAGTGTGATTATACTTTGTACTCCACTACTTCTGGGAATATTAGTAGAATACCAACAAATAACATAAATATCAGCATCATTACAAGTTACAACAGGGACAAATCAAATTTGGGTCATCTAAAACCATACACAAAATTGCTGATCTCAGTTCCAGATAGAAATAATTAAAGCTAGCAGAAATTTTTCTGCAGGATGCAAGATGAATAGCTTCTTAGTACATACTTAAATGAGGGTACAGAATGAGATACAATACCTAATGATGCACTAAGCAGAACAATATTAGCTTTGTGTGCACTCAAACGGATGAAAACTGCCTTCAGCAAATTCATGCATCCGGAACCGCTCCAGAATTTCCAAGGGCCTAAAATGACATTTAACGTTACAATAGAAAATTAGGGTCAATTCAACAAGATGAAACTTTTACATGAATTCACGGACTACTAAACTAAACTCAGCATGTCGAGACAAATACAAACACCACATATGCACAAACTTTGATGGCACAATGCTCAAAATCAGGAACAAAAAACACAAATAAGAGCACGACAACCAAAAGCCACAATAATGATCTAGAAGACAATAGAAAGATCCCGACACATACATGATTGCTTCACGAGTACGACATAATCTGCGCTGATTTCCTTCCATAGCATCCAACACATTTGAAGTCTCAGGTCCTGCTGCTCCCCCAGCCACCATTGAGGGGACTGGAGAATTTGGAGTCCAGATCTGCATTCATTACAATTGTTGATAAGCTACATTTCTTTTGGAGATCTAACCAGAAAAAATAACCTTCCCACCTTTATGGTGCTATCAATTCCACTCGTCGCAATGACACAATCATATGGATGGCACTGTACACAGTTGACAACTGTACAGAATAAGGATAAAGGCATTATTAGATGAACCAGATTTTGAGCGGGATTAAGATGGAAATCAAGTGCATGCCAAACACAAAAAACAGGTAATATAGAGCACCCAATTGAGGGTGCAAAAGCACTAGCAAGGTAAGCAGTGATGCCTAATGAACAACTAGAAGCAAAAGAAAAACTTCAGCTAATGCAACTATAGAAAGCAATTTCCTATAAAGAACTCCTTATAAGGTCTGTCACAGTCTTCGTTATTATCAGTGAATCTGAGTCAGAGGAGTCTTAGTTCAAAGGGCATTCTTCTAATAAAAAGAAGTTCCTTGGTTTAAGGCCTCTTCACTATTTTGTATTTGAATTGATTTTCCAAGTCAGGATGTACAAACCTACTATGTTCATCCTTGGATTTGAGAAAAATCTGAACACTAGCTCCCATAACGCAATATTACCATTGGACAACTTATATCACAGCTTTATTCTGTAGATTAATTTTCAAACTTCTACAGCGACCTGTCACTTGTAACATTCAAAAGAAAACTTCAGATGTATACCAATGTCGGTACTCATGATAATTATTATGAGATTTAACTGTCCATTTTTAATCAAAGGATATGAAATGAATAATATACAGCCCATTAGTCAAACTTCATCAACAAGAATTGATCAGGAGCACACTTCTGATTGACCTGTCAGAATCCTTGCTTTCTAGGAGTCCCAGATCTCTAGTTTCACCTTAGTTTATTTGGACTGGGGTTTACTTTCCACATTCCTGTACCTTTCTAATCTCCATGCATTGGAGATTTGTTTCATTCTAATTCAGAGAATATTCTCCTTAATAAACATGAACTCCTCCAGAGAGATCCTACAATATGAAGTGATCACTAATTTGGTCATAGTAGTCTCTATCAGTAAGGTATAATTTTAATTGCTTTGGAATTTTCCTTATTTCATACGTTCCAGATAACAAGTTCACGTGTTCCATACTGAAATGGACAAATAGATGAGCATGCCTCCGTAAACTTCAAGACCTCTTGCTCTGCCTATCCTCCTACTTAGGGTTGGAAAAAATATGTCTACTCCTCTTTAAAACCCTCTCACTAGATTATAGATTCAATAAAGTGCGAGCATTTTGTCCTTGCCACTGGGGGGGAACAAAAAAATGAAAAAGAAAGAAGCAATCCGGCCATTTCAGTTACGTACTTTCTTTTAGTCATTTCTTCAGTGTAGCACAATAGAAGACAAACACGGGAAGGGATATGAATTCATAAACTGAATGTCTCTCACTTTAATGGCGATAAACAGAGAAAGCAGCGTAGATCAAAGAAAAAAGCCTCCAAAACTAGAGGAGAAAAGTCTCACTGTTCTGATTCGATAACCATCTGCAGGAGCAATAGTTTTTCAGTGAGAAGAGGGTTTGCTTCCAATAGGTATACAGCTTTAGGTCCTGACATGATGCTCTGAGCTGATCCATGGCAAGACATTTTGATAACTCACATATCCAATCATTCTGTTGATATCATATACATTTTGGTTGAGATTTGTTCACAGACATCAGAGCGATTTCTTCCATGAATATGACAAAATATATCCAACTAGACCACAATGTCTCAGGGACCGATACGGTACACTGAGAACCCTGTATAATTTATTATTCCCCTGGACCCTGACAAGGTGAATTCTACTCCCTGAACCAAGAGCTACAGGTGAAAATTCTTTGGTTTTTGTAATTATCAGCATTCCATAATTTCTTGACAAATTTGGGACTTAAGCTATGCACATTAGACAAGCCGATTTTAATAATGCATAAGCATACACTCCCATCCCATGTTCTTTAATCCTTCAGAAAGTTATATCATACACAACAGCAAAGAGCAAATTCAGAAGCAAGGAAAGGCGGCATCGTTACATGACAAAACGAGCTTCTTCAACCTTCACTTCGGTAGTTCTGCCACAGCATCAAACTTGTGGTATGTATGCAGCCTGAACCAGTATAAAACTTCCAGGATTTATGACACAATTATCATGCCCGCCAGCCCATAAAGCCAATCTAAGAGGGCAGGTAAATTCTATAAATTCTTCACTCCCCAGCCTAATATAATGCAATTGTTACCCCACTTTTTCACCAAAAGATAGTAGGGCTACATTTGAGTGATGAATCAGTCAATGAAATGCTCCAAAAATCTAGAGTAAACATTAGATTTTTTATTGTCCAAACAAGATATACATAACAAAAACCTTGAAAGAAATCATGTACCAAATGTCGAGCATCACATTCTTACTTTTCAATTCCACATAATATCTTTCTTAGTCATTCCAAGTGATTATAAGTTGAATTTTGATTAACTGCTAATGCTTTTCATTGCTTTCTCCTGAAGGCACTAATCTGTGTAGTTTGCGGATGCATAGTTATCAAAAGCGCAGTTCGATGCGAAGCGCACAGGCTGCGCTTCGCAGTGTCCTGTGTGCTGGGCTTCACAATAGCACACACTTTAGGGAGCTATTTGAGCTTATGCGCTGAGCGCGAGACTCGGTCAAAGCACTTTTGACCAACTTAGGGTTTTAAACTTTTAGAAACAGTCAAACCCCACAAAAACGTTCCCTCATCTCTGCTTAGCCGTTCACTCTTCCGTCTTCTCCAAAGAAAACACCGCCGCTGCCCTCTTCTCTTCTCTTTCTCCATCGTTCTTCTTCCTCACCACAACAGCCACTGCACCGCCGCTGGACAGAGCCGCCACTCCTAGACAGAACCGCCACCGCCACCGCTTTTTTTAGTTTGTGTTGTTAAAGTTTGGATATTAGAGTTCATCTATCTTTCCATTTGCATGCATCTAGTATTCTAGTTTCTTTGGCTTGGTTTGTTTATTTGTGTTGAACGAATTAAGTAACCTTTTTTGTTATCTCTTCATGTCTTGTTAGTTATAATATGCTTTATATTATTACAATTTATTAGCATTTTGAATTTATTGATATATATAACTACATTATAAAATAAATATAATTTTTTTAGAAGGTGCGCTTTATTTAAACAAAATGCGTGCTTCGCACTATAGCCCCAAGAGGCCTTTGCGCTGTGCTTTGCGCTTTTAATAACTATGTGCGGATGCTTCCAGCTTGATGTACTTTTCTTTTCTTTGGTAAATATCTAATATTAGTCTTAACCAAAATAAAATAAAAGGGAATGAACAAGAAATAGAGAGCGCACCCCCCCCCCCCCAAACAAAAAAAAAGAAAAAAACCCATACGCACCCACCACCATCTTAATTGGCATCTTCCTGCATGAGCCCTGTTACCCATATCATTACCTATTACCAAAACTTGTTGACACATCCTTATGCCCATCTCTTGAATCCCAAGAACCTGTTAGAATAACAATATTGCAGTTCCCAAACTTAAAGGGAGTGGACTTCACGCAATCAAAGAAGCATTTAGTTAGAAGATCGTGACTACGATAGAACGAATAATACCATCCAAACTATCTCTAACTCAGTTCTTCTGCATAAAATGTAGTTTCGGTGTGATAATGCAAATAAAGTTTATACACAATAACCTTATCCGGACATAATCATACGAGGAAGAACTTCTTCTGGAGGCGATGCGTTTCAGCAGTAACACACTCTTCCATATAGCTAAGCATGAAAAGGAATGCGTTGGCTGATTTAAGCATATAGACTGTGTCTCAAAATATGGACAAATGGGAGTTTAACTCAGAAAGGAGCACCACATGATTTCCATTTCATGAACTACAAAGTCAAGATGGAAAGAATTGGCCACCGCCAAGGTAGGAAGAAGGGAAGGTGATAGGAAATGTCAAGAGACTCAAGATGTTCGCTATGAATGAAAAAGAAAAACCATACAAAAAGTAGGAAGGACCAAATGCAAATTGGATCGCAGGTCAATCTCTCTCTTAACATATTTGTGCTCTGGTGGTAACAGAAATGACTAGAAATATAACCAGCCTTTCCATAGGTTGGGCTCAATATAGTTCATTGCGTTTTATAAATGGATTATAGGGACCCAAACCCATCAAATATCTAGACGTTTAATGCAGTTTCAAATTACGAAGCACTTGTAGTACCATTTCGAGAGGAATAGAGGGTTCCAAACCATCCCTAGGAAGTAATTCATCAACCCCAAAGACCTGTGCATCATAGTTTATGTTGGAAGAGAAAAATAAGTTGGTGTTTTATTAAAGGGACAATTACACTGGAGTACCCTGAGAATTGTCTAAATTACAAATAAAACCCTTTATTTCGGGAAATTACCTACATAACCCTGAGGTTTGCAGATTAAATTGTAATGTTAACTGGATATATGTAAAGACAATAATGCCCTCTGTTTTATTGAGGAATAAAAAAATGAAAAACTAAAATTAACTTAAGAGAGGAAAAACCCCAAAATACCCCTCACTCCAGTTACATCCAATTTGGCAGGCAAAAATTAGAACCCTTCATATTACCTTTTGTTTACTCTTTTTGAAAACCCTATTCGTGAAAACCCTTGCCCATTCATCTCCCCCAATTTCGCCAGCCATCTCACTTGTTTTCGCTGGCCATCACCTCATTCAACTTTAGCGATCTTGAAGGCGTATCAGACATTGGAGTGCCTCGTTTTCGAAGGTGGATGTTCAATTTTTTATGAAAAGGTAAGTGTTATATGACCCATGCAAATGTATTTCTTTGAGGTTTTTTGGTTTTTTTCTTTAGTTTTCGCAAATATGTTGTTCGTAATGCCAATCTTTCTCCTAGACTGACATTTAATTAGGTTTTGGCTTTCAATTTGTCCTATTTTGAAAATATACTAACAGGTTATTATAATTTTTGTGGTTTTTTTTTTCTATTTTATTCTTATTTCGTGAAAAATATTGTGTATTGCAAAAGCTTTTGTGATCGATTTACCCTTTTTTGAGAAAATCCCCAATTTTCTGTCCGAAAAAGTAGGGTTTTGTGTATGATTTTTCAAATCTTTTTTGGCATATGTCATGATGTAGTCATAAAAGCAATGTATTGACTGATTTTCTTCTTTTTATTGAGAAAATCACAATTTTTTCAGTCACAAAGTAATGTACTCATAAAGTTAGGGTTTTGTGTTCGATTATTGGCTGACTATGTTCTTTTTTTTTTTTTCTGCAAATTTTGACAAGTATGGGGGACAAAATATATTGTTTGGTTGTGAAATGTATGGGCAAAGAAGGTAAATTGCCTAACATTGATAGAGATATGTACAATATTAGGGATATGCATGATGACATTAAGAAGCTTTTTGTTATATGTCATGATGAACTAAATATGACTGCCAGAAATGTTAATGTTTTTGTTGATATTTTGAATGCTAATGTGAATGATGTTATTAATGATGTCTTGGTTGAGATTAATAATATATTTGATGATAATTTGGATGTTGAAAATATGGGTGATGATAACTTGAATGTTGAAAATTTGGGTGATGGCAATAGTGTGGGTGCTAATAATATTGATGTTAATGTGCATTCTGGTGTAAATATGTCTGAGGATGATAGCATTGATACACTATATTAGACTAATAGTGAGCGGGGTGATGCTGATAGTGTGTCGCTTGATGATGAAAGTAGTGAAGGGAGTGTTACGTCAGATTATCAGTCTGATGATCATTGTGAACGTGAAAATGATTTAGATGATGATTTTCAGGATGATTCTTTTTTTTGGAAGGGGCACGGGGCGCGGGGCGTTTAAGATGGTAGTGATGTTTTTTTATCCTCCTAAATCTGGTGAAAAATTGGAATTGAAAAAAAAAAAAATCAATCTTTCATTGATAGAATGATTTCATTGAGAAGTTGATGGATTTTGTAATACAAGGGTTTAAAAGATTGAAAAATGAGAAGAATAGGTACACAGCAAAGTGTAAGGAAGAGAATTGTCCTTGGAGAGTTCATGCTTTTACAATGCCTAATAGTTCTAGTTTTGTGATAAAGACATATAATCCCACTCATCGTTGTATTAGGAATAGTAGCATTAAAGATGCTAGTGCAAAGTGGATTGCTAAGTGTTGAAGAATATAAAATAAATATATAATGACTCCCCCTCTCTATAAGCTTATTCAACATAGTATCAGAGCCAGGCCAAACAAGAGGTCCTGAGTTCGAATTTCACCGCCACCCATTTATCCAAAAAAAAAAAAAGGGATTTCACGTGCAAGCTTGACACAAACAAAAAGGAAGTCTGCCTGCACGTGCAGGGGTGTGTTGAAGAATATAAAATAAATATATAATGACTCTCCCTCTCTATAAGCTTAAGCTTTTAGGTGAGGTGGTCATTCAATACTAAGAAGTTAGAATCTATTAGTAGAGAGAAGCCAGACATGAAAGCTGAAGGTGTCCGAAGTGAGCTTAAGAAATATGGTGTAGAACCTCCATATATGCAAATATGGAGGGCTAGGAAGGATGCAAGAGAGGTGGTTGAGAGGAACCATGGTGATTCTATTAGATTGCTGCCTTATTATGCAAAATGGTTTCAATTTTGAATGAGGGGAGTTTGGTGACTTTGCAATATGATGTGCCAAATGATAGTTCTAGCAATATACCTCCATCTCCTACATCCAAGAGGTTTTCCCTTGGTTTGGCAGTCCTGAGGGATGGGTTCTTACATCATTGCAGCCCATTTTTTGGGCTTTGACAGGGCCCATTTAAAGGGCCCTTATGGTGGGGTCATTCTAGGAGCTATAGGATTGGATGGGAATAGTGGATTATTCCCTTTGGCTTTTGCTATTGTTGAGACTAAGTGCAAAGAAAATTAGTCCTATTTCTTTGAAAATCTGTCAACAATGTTTGGAGGGTTTTCACCAGTTGCCTTGGACATTCATGAGTGACAGAAGGTAACTTTAGTTTGTTATATTGCATTTTTGTATTTATAATTGTTACATTCTAATTTGTTTATAATTGGTGCAGGGACTTGTTGAAGTTATTTCAGAGGTAGTGCCTCATGCAATCAATAAAAGATGTCCAAGGCACATTTGTGCGAACTTTACGCAACAATTTCCTAGAGTAGCATTGAAGAAGTACTTTTGGGCAGCTATTAGAAGCTACACTGCAAGGGACTTCGACTTTGCAATGTACAAAATCAAAGAAAGGAGGGACGAAATATATAATTGGTTGTTGAAAACACCTTCATAGTATTGGTCAAGGTATGCATTTAATAGTGCCTTAAAAAATGACCATGTGACCAACAATGCCTCAAAGTCATTCAATAGTTGGATCAATGAGTGAAGAGGTGCACCATATTTGTCATTACTTGATGTTCTTAGAACAAAAATAATGAACCAATCGCATAAGAGGTCAGAAAAGGGAAAGAAATGGGTGAGGCAAGGTAGAGTAATTGTGCTTGTTGCAAAACAAATGGTGTGATGATGTTGTAAAAGAGTCCAGTAAATGTGATTTTTCTGCTGCTAGTAATGGAGAATTTCAAGTGAAGAATGGCAGCGGTCACTACATTGTTAGCTTGAACAGAAAATGGTGTGATTGTAGAGTTTAGGAGATTTTTGGGTTGCCTTGTAAACATGTGGCTAAGGCAGTTGATTATATGAGAGATAGACTAAAGAAATATTGTGATGAAAAATTTACTGTGGACAAGTTCCAAAAGGCATACAAATTTCTGTTCCAAAAGAAATATGGATGTGTATCCTCAAGACGTGCTCCCTTCAATACAGAAAAGAATACCAAGAAGACCAAGAAAGAGTAGGAGAGGAGAAGAGAAGAGTTGGTGAAGCAACTGAGGAGAAAGAGTCTAATGTGATTAGGTGCAATAGATGTAAAGGATTGGGTCATAAAAAGAGGGCAAGCAAAGAAGCAATGGTACATGTATTAACAAATTCAATTGCTGTTTTTTTAACTTATTTAACATATTCTAACTCATTTTGTGGTAGGGCACTCAAGAAGGATAGGAGAACTCCAGTAAAGTGAAAAGGGTAAAGAGAAAACAAATACCCACACAAATAATCAAAAGTCTTTAGCTTTAAACTTGTTATGTCTTTTATATAAGTATGAAAAAAACAATTTTTTTTTTGTAGGAGAATGAAGCAACTGGATCACAGTCCTCGAAGCCTCCTTCACACCTGCTTGTGCTAACTCAATCTTCCCAAGTCCCAAGCACAATAGCTCCATCCTCCTCAAAATGTCATATTTTCATTTGCATTACTAATAATTTTGTTTTGAGATCGCAAATTAATTTTTCTAATATTCTATTTTATAATAGGACCAAGCAATGCCAAAATTGCTATCAAACAAAGGCCATACAAGCTTAAGGTTGCAAAGGGGACAAGGAGAAGCGGCAGGCGTGCATCTTGCATAGCAACAAATAAAATTTGTGGAATAAACAAAAAGCAAAGAAGGGATTGCATCACAACCCATTTTGGTGCCATCCAACACACAACCAAGAGAGATACGTTAAAAAAAAAATGCATGAGAGACCATCTTCTTCAGCCCCTCCACCCACATCTGGACCAAGTGAACTTTGAAGTGTTTTTTGGACATGTTTTGTTAATATGTATCTAGGATATGTAATGTATTTTGTTGAAGTTTGTTAAACTTTGAAGTGTTTTGTGAACATGTCAAACTGTTAATGGGGTTCTAGGCGATGTAATGTATTTTGTTGATACTTTTGGGCAACCTATATTGCACATTTTCAACTAATTTGCTTTATGAAATGAAGTGGTAGTCATTTGCTTTATTTCTTGGGAGTTTGTATTGTTTTATGTTGTAATTATTTCATTAAGATGATTTGTATAGTTGTTCAATACCATTTTACAGCAAATCATACAAAGTACAAATAAAATCTTGCATTGTCATAACGGCTACAAATTCAAAAATTGGTAAACATTACAAAACAAACCTTACGATTTTCATAGCATTATAAAATCAACACTAAACAACTTAAATAATATGCATTAGAGCCCAGAGGGCATTTTAATCCTACAAAATTAGTCAAATCTATTCTAACTTTAGCCAAAAGGGTAAAATAGGAAGAACAAACAAAAATTTAACGATCTCCATTACTAACCCTAACGTTGACGGAAGGTTGACCTCTGTAAAACGTTTGCAAACTTCAAGGTTATTTAGATATTTCCCAAAACAGAGGGTTTTATTTGTAATTTAGACAAATCTCAGGATACTCCAATGTAAATGTCCCTTTATTAAATAGCTCCTATCTCCTTTATAGAAGATAGAAATAGAAGAATATTAGAGTCCTAAGCTAGAAATAAGGTAACAAAATAATATTAGAAGCCTAATTGATATAGGAATCCTAACCCTACCCTACCATAATCTACTAACCTATCAAATATTCTATTAGATCTTCTAACACCCCCCTTAAGCTGGAGTATGCTTAAGAAACACACAGCTTGCTAAAAAGAAAAACAACAATTAAAAACATAAAAATGATCATAACATATTAAATATTCCATTCTTTCCCCTCCAGTTGAGAATCCTAGAAGCTTGAAACACCAAGGAGTCAAAAAAGCAACAATCTTATTGCAAAGAGCACAATCTCATCAGAAGTTGATAGTTAGATTAATAAAGAGCATGACTAAATCGTGAAAGCATAAAATAAAATCACGGCCACGTAATAGAATATAGAAATCATGATTGAACCTTTATAGGTAGAGAGCAAATCACGAAAAGAGTTCATCAAATAGTGGCAGAAGTTGACAAATCACGGGAGAGCCGTTATAGCGATAAAAGTCATGGAAAAGAACAATTGAATTGTGACAGCAAAATAAAAGATCACGATCCAGTCGTGACAGAAATCACAGTTTGACTGTGATAGGAGTAGATAAAAGAATCACGATATCAACCATGACAGAGAGAAAACCACGACATAGTCATGATAGAAATTACAATGTAATTGTGACAATATTGGAGAATTAATAGAGAATAGATTACCACATAAGTGTGAAAGAATGAGAAAAATCATGGAGAGAGTTCTAAGAGTGCTTGGAAAGTTGTGATAGACTTGAAAAAAAAAACCACATAGATAAATAGTTTTTGTCCCTTTTTTTTTCCCCTTTCTCAACACGAGGGGGTGGGTAAAAAACAAAGAACAAGAACTAAGAAATTGAGAATATTTTGGTGAGGTTGTAAAAAAACATGTAACAATTGGGTCGGGGAAGATAGTTTGGAGAAGTTTCAACAGCAACGACGACAAGGAGGAGTGAGGAGTATGAAGAAATTTGGAGGAGATCAGCGGGGCCTGGGGGGGTGGAAGCAGGAAGAAAAGGCCTTAACAGAAGTTTCTACCGCCTTTTCTTCTTCTTTATTTATTTTATCGAACCTGCTGTGATACAATTTCGGAAGAGAAAAATAAGTTGGTGTTTTGTCAAATAGCTCCTATCTCCCTTATATAGAGATAGAAATAGAATAATATAAGAGTCCTATGCAAACTAGAAATATGGTAACAAAATAATATTAGAACCCTAATTGATATAGAATCCTAGCCCCACCATAATATGCTAACCTACCAAATATTCTATTAGATCTGCTAACAGTTTATATAAATATTGATCTTGTACAGAATTTATACATCACCTGAAGCTTGGACACTATATGAACGTTCCTAAGACTGACCATAAGTACAATAAGGGCAGGGTCAATATTCCAACTTGAAAATGTGTAACAATTCTACATGCAATAATCTACCAAAGCTAACTGTTTTCCAGGGTATGCGTTTTTACAGGAAGGCGGCAAAAAGGAGGGGGGGTGGGTTTGAGTGTTCTTACCAGCATCATCTCCATGCAGCATCTTTAATAACCGGCCAGTTTTTTTCTCCCAGATAAACCATCTACCATCGTCACTTCCACTGGCTACATATTCACCTAGACACAAAATAAAAATAAAAATCATGAGCTCAGATTTCATGATAAATTTATACTCACTTTTAAGTTAATTTCATTTAACCCCTCAAACTAGTGGCTTCAGACACTTTGCACTCTAACACTTTGCACTCTAACCAACATTTCCTACACTCAACCAAACAGAATTCATATAGCATCACAAACTTTTAAACAAAAAATGATATATGTACACACACACACACATATATATGACAAGGCAAAGCAAGATTGTTCTGCAAAGACAAAGCAAGCTGCAGTGCGACCAATGGTTTGAACCCACCAACCAGCATGACATGCAACTTTTAAAAACAAAACTTTACACTTGTCCAGATACAGCAAAGGGAAGTGGAGTTCCTTGTGGGGTTATTACGCATAAAAAATCATAGAAAAGAAAATGATATGTCTGGTGCATAAAAATAAGTTGAAGATTACAGGTTCTTGCAGAATAAAAAAGGCAATATAATCACAGTTGTGGAAAGAAACCTTGAGCATATCTTTTCCATCTCCTTGCTCATTCATCAAGGTCCTCTTCCCTAGCACATGCATTATACAAAATGGTTGCCATGTAAGACCTTGGACATACCTTTTTGTCCAATAAAACTAGCTTGTTTGATATCAGTGCCTATATTACAATGGCCAACATATCTCTGCTTCATATCTATCGCAATCTCTGGCTGCAACATGAATATAAGAAAATTTTAATATAATCTGGAAACATATAACTAGATTTTAAAAATGAGACAGCAATATAACACAATTAGAAAATGTTAAGGCTGGAAGAAGATTTACAATGAAACGACTGCGTGCTTTACCTAGAATTTGAACATGGCATTCATAATAAAATGATGGAAGGAAACAAAACCGGGGATAGGTATGCTTTTGGAGAACAAACAAGAAAGCACTACACTACAGAAGGCTTTATCAACTGAAAAAAAGAAATACGATCAGGTCGTGTTCACTATGAAAAGAGATATACCCATCAGTTCACCAAACAAATAAATTGTACAATAAAGAATTTATTGCAGAATTACAGAAGACCTAATACGAGCACAAAGTTAAGACTTTTGATGTTAACAATAGAATCATTACCTGGTAAGGCACTTTATCATTTTCGTTTGACGATACATGCAACCCACAAGAGCCATTGAGCCTTTCAGGTTCCCGAGTGGGATCTTCCCTCCTGTGAATCCTCAAATTTAAGTTTCTGTGAAGCACATTGGGGTCAATACCATGCTCTCCTTCAGCAGGTATTGAAGTTTCAAAATCCAATTCCAGCTCTTCATCATAGTCAGAGTCTTCTCTTTCAGGGCCATCCATTGAAGCATCATTGTCTCCTTCTGAATGATAGATTATGTCACTTAGAGAAAGCACTCTTCCAGCTCGATAACTTGACCTTGATCCTCTGTCTCTTTCCATGTTAGCTTTGTCAGCTTCGGCTATTAAGTCAGATACAGGATATTATTTATCAAGTTAAGAACTAGTAATCTGATATATACCACCAGATACAAATAATACCACGTAATTCTCATGAAGATATTTTTACTTTCTCATCAGTGTCAAAAAGGTAATTTGAAGTAAAGACTTCAACAATCTTTTGTTGTAACATTCACGCAAGGGAACTTTCATGCGCACTCAATAAAAGAGAATATGCAAGGGCATCATAGAACAGAAACGGCTGAAGATATTAGTAAGACAAAAAGTCTGCTATGGCTTCTAGAGATAATGCATACAATGTCTACATAGCTCTTGTAAATTTCTTCGTAGGGACAAGTCAACTATTTAGATGATAAAGAGAACAGCAATACATATCTTTTTCCAGCCCACTGAGGCAGATAGGAAGGCAACAAGCAGGAGTGTACTAAGTATCCTTCTCATCTAAAAGCTTATATGGCTACAAAGGGAGACATTAAATACTTCATATCCCAAAAAGACAAAGTTGTTATTCACAAGAGAGAAAGGGGAAGTAGGTTCATACTGGCAAACACTTGCACTCTAAGAGTTGAATTTAGAAACCCCACCAACTATTTGAATTAACCGCACAAGCTCTTCAGTCTATATTTAGTAATATATTTGTTTCATGCTTTGATAAACTACTATAGCACATTCACATTTGACACATCAGCACATTTAATCTTTGATGCAGCAACTTGATATCCCCATCTTAGAGAAAAAAAAATCCAAAATAGAATCACTTCAGGCTTAACGAGAGTGCAAAACATGTATGGCTATTAAAATATGTTCACAAAATGAAAAAGGCACCACAAGTATTGAACCTGCAGCAATATTCTTCTTTATACTCTCCACCCTGTCCATGATTTCACGATCAGATGAAGCTAGCGACTGGGCTGCAATGGCAAAGTCCAAGGCCTCCTTATATTTTTCCAACTGCAACAACAGCCAGAGGCAGCAACACAAGGGTTAGAAATAGAGACATGCAAATTCTCTTCATAATTCCCGTACATCCTAATATAAGTCGATGGTCATACAAAATGTTATTTCAACACGGCACTGAATGACGTTATCACATCACTACTACACTGGACCTGTAACAGGAAAAGGTACCAGTATCCTGAAGCTCCTGTTAACTTTGTTTCCAAAGAATTTATCACAAATCATGCAGCACATGGTTCTTCGTGTTAGAAGGAACATTCTATGGAGCAGTCCAAATGGTGAGATCTTGACCATACTAGACTCTAGACAAGACAATATAGCACATCAAATCTGAAACTCCTCATCAATAACTCTCTAAAATTATTGGATACATAAAAGACTCAAGTATCACATTACGAACATCATTTAGTTACCATGGAAAGTGCTTCGGCCATACAAATGAGTGCCCTTGTTGAATAAGGATTAATTTTCAGAGCTCTATGGCAGTCCCTAATAGCCATGTGTGAGTCACTTTTCCACCTCCGCTGTAACAAAGGTGAGAAGGATTCATCAAACAGGAAATTAAAACAGCAAAAAATGAATTGGATGATGAATTCCAAAGACATGCAGGTTTATAAGACCTTAAGCAACAAGGATGCACGTATACACAAACACTCATGCATGAGAGTTGGCCCAATTTCATGACCATGACCATCCAAAACCTCGTTACAAGCCTCGATTCCATGATGATGATCTGTTTCTCCTTTCAATGATTTTTCGGCAATCTGGATTAACTTCCTACACTTATCAAGCTTGAGGGGGTGGGGAATCAATCTTCAGCAAGAGAAATTCTGAGCTCAAAATTCAAAATTAAGCACAAGAGAGCACAGATTAACATTAAGCAAAGAGATGCATACTCCAGCAGCAGTTTTATTTCTGACAGGAAAACCATTCAACAATCCACCAGAATGAGGTGCTTGCAAACCTACTGTGGGAGCCAGGCTGATAAGCTTTGACACATCCTCAGAGGCATACCTCATTGAACTCCCAGATGCTGCTTAAAACCAAAATGTTAATATGCAATACAGATTAATTTAAGTACCCTGGCTATCTGGTTCTCCATTAGATAAGTGTAAACACACACATATATGTACATATGCACATACATATATATTACTATATTAGAGAAATAGGAAATGGAAACATTAATTGTGGCGCAACCTATCAATGCCATTGAATAATGATTTCTGATGGCGGGTCATTACCGCATGCATCTTTAAATTGTGGTGGAAAGTGGATTTTGTGGAGAAGCATGCAAAGAACTTTCTAGGTTCATTTAGATCAAAAGCAATTATGAAAATTTTTAGTGCTACAATATTTATGTGTGATTGTTAGATATCATGGTCTTCGAGCCTTCTATATGATTAAAGCTCTCATAACCCACATTTAACCACAGCATGGATGCCTAAGCGCTTAATTAGGAGCTAAGCTAGGATAATTAGTTCTTAAATGTGACTAAGGGCACCTTCATAAGGTAGTTAGGTAAGTTTAGTTCTTCCAAGAAGATTGGTAATCAATGATCATGATGTCATAAGTGAGGGAAGGTGGCACAAGAAAAATAGAGATTGTCACCAAGACGGAAAAAGCTCCAACTTCAGTAAGGACTAGATTAGTGCCCCTGTCATTCACGTTCCATTAAAGAAAGGTCATGCTAAATGACAATCTGTCAGAAAAAGTGGCGGATTCAGATGGCTAAACAACAGCCACGCCTGCGAGCTTGGCATGGGTCATACCAGTTTCCTATGTTGCAGCACTTTGCCTGCAAATTTGTAGTGCTTATCGCCAATCTTATGCTGTGTGACAAGGTCCTTTCGGCTCCGAAGTGAAAGAAAATGACTAGTGGAAAAGGAGAGAAGCTAAGATGAAAAAAAGAAAGGTAGAAATCTGAGAAGATGGCAAAGACACGATGAAATAAAGAACAGGGACAATTTGTCAGAAAGCATAATAAGTGTCAGAAGATGATCTTAAAAGGAACATGGGGAAACTCTACGACTGAAAGATATCATGTAGATACTTAGGAGGAGGCAACGAACTGATTCAGTAGATGAAATTTATAGGACCAATACAATTTTGGGAAGCAAGAGATGTATTCCTGCACAAGACCCTCTCCGTATCAAATGAATGATTCATGTTCTTGTCTCAAAAATATACTCTTTTTCTGTATAAAATTTCTCACCAAGTCTTTTGTCAGGGTAGCCAACGAGAAATAATGGTTGACTTAAAGTAGGGACTTATTTACAACTACGAGAATAGCACCCAAGTGGTTGACTTAAGGAACATTTGCAACATCGAGAAAGGTGCTTTTGTGCTTGATTCATAGCAACGAGAAAGGTGCACTTGTGGTTAATTCAAAACAAAGTCCTGTAGACGAGCTTCCTCTAGATATAGATAAATAAATTTTCATGTCTTTGAAATATATCCAGTCCCTCAATATGCTTTTCCAAAAAATTTCTA
>CM047884.1:7862440-7901375 GCA_026212405.1 Petrea volubilis
TCTTTCATTGATAAGAATGATTTCATTTAGAAATTGATGGATTTTGTATTACAAGAGGGTTTCAAACATAAACGATTGAAAAATGAGAAAAATAGGTACACTGCAAAGTGTAAAGAAAGAGAATTGTCCTTGGAGGGTTCATGCTTTTACAATACCTAATAGTTCTAGTTTTGTTATAAAGACATATAATCCCACTCATCGTTGTTTTAGGAATAGTAGCACTAAAGATGCCAGTGCAAAGTGGCTTGCTAAGAAGAGTTAGAGAGAACCCAAACATAAAAATTGAAAGTATCCGAAAGTGAGCTTAAGAAATATAGTGTAGAGCCTCCATATGTGCGAATATGGAGGGCTAGGAAGTAAGCAATAGAGGTGGTTGAGGGTAACCATGGTGATTCTATTAGATTACTGCCTTATTATGCAAAAATAGTTTCAATTCAAAATGAGGGGAGTTTGGTGACTATGCAATGTGATGTGCCAGAAGATAGTTCTAGCAATATACCTCAGTCTCCTACATTCAAAAGGTTTTTCCTTGGTTTGGCAGCTTTGAGGGATGGGTTTTTACATGGTTGCAACCCATTTTTAGGTTTTGATGGGGCCCATTTAAAGGGCCCTTATGGTGGGGTCATTTTAGGAGCTATAGGGTTGGATGGGAATAGTGGATTATTCCCTTTAACTTTTGCTATTTTTGAGTCTGAGTGTAAAGAAAGTTAGGGCCTCTTTCTTTGAAAATCTATCAACCATGCTCGGAGGTTAAGTTGCCTTGGACATTCATGAGTGATAGGCAGAAGGTAACTTTAATGATGCATTTTTGTATTTGTAATCCTTGATTTTTTATAGCTATTACATTCTAATTTGTTTATAACTGTTGCAGGGACATGTTGAAGCTATTTCAGAGGTAGTGCCTCATGCAATCAATAGAATATGTGCAAAGCACATTTGTGCTAACTTTAGGCAACAATTTCCTGCAGCAGCATTGAAGAAGTACTTTTGGGTAGCTGTTAGACGCTACACTACAAGGGATTTTGAATTTGCAATGTACAAAATCAAAGAATGGAGGGAAGAAGCATATAATTAGTTGTTGAAAATACCTTCAAAGAATTGGTCAAGGTATGCATTTAATAGTGCCTTAAAAAAATGACAATGTGGCCAACAATGCCTCAGAGACAAATATGGTGCACCTCTCAATATTTTTGGATCAATGAGTAATTGTACCTATTGCAAAAAAATAGGATGGTGATATTGTAAAAGAGTCTGTAAATGTGATTTGTTTGTTGCTAGTAATGGAGAATTTCAATTAAAGGATGGCAATGGTCAATACATTGTTAACTTGAACAGAAAATCATGTTATTGCAGAGTTTGGGAGATTTCTGGGTTGCCTTGTAGACATGTGACCAAGGCAGTTGATTATATGAGAGGTCAAAAGTCCATTCTCCTCAAAAGGTCAAATTTTCATTAACATTACTAATAATTTTGTTATGGGATTGCAAATTAATTTTTATAATCTTCTATTTTATGAACAGGACTAACCATGCCAAAAGTCCTATCAAACAAAGGCCATACAAGCCTAACGTTGAAAGGGAGACAAGGAAAAGCGGCAGGCGTGCATCTCGGATAGCAACAAGTTCGTGGTGCAAAAAGAAGGAAAAAAGGGACGGCATCACATCCTATCATGGTGCCATCCAATACACAACCAACAGAGATATATGGTCAAAAAGAATGCATGACAGACCATCTTTTTCAGCCCCTCCACCCACATCTGGGCCAAGTGAACTTTGAAGTGTTTTTTGGACATGTTCTATTAAAGTGGATATAGGATATGTAATGTATTTTGTTGATGTTTTTTAAACTTTGAAGTGTTTTTTGGACATGTTAAACTATTAATGGGGTTTTATAAGATGTACTGTGTTTTGTTGATATTTTTGCGCAACCCATATTGCACATTTTTCAAGTAGTTGCCTATATGAAATGAAGTGGTAGTCATTTGCTTTATTTCTTGGGAGTTTGTATTATTGTATGTTGTAATTATTTTATTAAGCTTATTTGTATAGTTGTTCACTATCACTTTGTAGCAAATCATACAATGTACAGACAAAATCTTGCATTTTTATTAGACAGTGGCTGCAAATTCAAATATAGGTAAATATTACAAAACAGATCTTATGATTAATTTTCCTAACATTATAAAATCAACCCTAAACAACTTAAATAATATGCATTAGTCTAGGCTATATTAGTCCTACAAAATTAGTCAAATTTTAAACTTTGACCAAAAGGGTAAAATAGAAAGAACAAACAAAAATTTAATGGTTTTTGTTACAAACCCTAACGTTTGTAGACAAAAGGTTGATCTTTGTAAAATGTTTGCAAACCTCAAGATTATTTAGGTAATTTTTCGAAATAGAGGATTTTATTTGTAATTTAGCCAAACCTCAAGGTATTCCAATATAATTGTCCTATAAAATAAAGATAAACTCTACAAAATAAAGATAAAATTAACAAACTTTACAAAATAAAGATAAATGCTAACATAAGATAACTATACAACTACTGTAATACAAAAATAAAGTTTACAATATAAAGATAAAGCTAACAACAACAAGCAATTAAGAACAATTTCCATTGGATAAAGCATTCTTTCAAATATATTGCAATATTACTACATGCAACAATTGAATACCAACATACCAAAATAATCTCATGGAGACAAGTATGATCGTTTACTTATAACACTACAACCACTATTAAAAACAATCACAAAAATCATTTATTTTAAGTGATTTATCCATTTTATCAAAAAATGTTATTATCCTTCCAAAACCAAAAATGGATTTATTCCTTTATTCAAACCAAAGTAAGATGATGAGCGCTTATGAATAATAATAATGAAATAAAATAAAAACAAAATTAATACCATTCACTAAATTGAAAGCCAAATGAGTTATCCCTGTGCAAAATCAATCAAAAATGAGGCGTGTTCTTTAAGTCACAACAATTAATTAGTGATATCGATCCCCACAAAACACGAAACAATTTTTATTTTACACCTTTTTATTTTTCAAAATTTTAAAATAACCCACTTTTTTAAAAGTTTTTTAAAATAATCTAGATTACCTTTTCAAACCTCCGTTTTACTTTTCATGTGGGCCGGAGTGTTTTCCTAAAAACCAAAATTTTAACTTTTATTTCACTAAAACCCCTCCTAAAGTATTTCTGATCATCTTAGTACATTTTTACCTATAAAATTTCGTTAAAAACGTGTTTAAAATAGTAAAACTCACAACTATCCTGGTTTACTTTGTCAAAGCTAAATCTTAAATTTTTATTATTACTCATTAATTTTTCTTAAATTCATAAAGTTAAATCAATTAAAACCCCTGCAAAAAATTTGTATCAATAAAAATTTATAAAATATAAAATATGGAATATTTAGAATTATTAAATATTTCAATCATAAATCTTTTAATAACTAAAATGTTATTCGTTTATTTAAAAGAATTAAATTATAAAGAATTCACTGATGATTTAAATTTTTATCTATTATCTTGTAATTTCTCATGTGATGAAACTGATTGGCAGCTACCTTTACCATGACGAAGAGTAGACTGTTTACACATACAAAAAGATTCCCTAAGAGTCGATAGAAAATACAAGTATTTGATAAAGATAGAGAACATGTTCAAGGAGCATGAAAATGCTAGATTAAGAGAACGATACCATAGAGAGTTAAAGAATTTAAAAACAATTAGAGTTGTAATGATTCTACTTAGCAATGCCTAGTTATACACAACATATGCTTCGAGTGGAATTGTATAAATATCAAAGAGAATTGGATTTCCTTTTATTAAGGAATTCAACTTATCATAGAGGAGATGCTTTTAGAATTTGTTTTTTGATGACCAAAATAAAACAAATAAATCAGGGTCGTGATGTTTTAAGCCAAGCATGAAGACAAATAAACATCTTAAACGATGGATACAAAGCATAAATCTAATTCTAAGTTTAAAGATAATTCTTGAAGAATATAATCGAGAATATGAACACATTAAAATAGAAGAAAATAAAGCAAAAATACAAAGTGGCAAACAAAGAATAAAAGATACCCAACAAAATGCTCAAATACATTGGTATAGATATAAAAATACAAATGGATAAAATAAATAAAAATATTGAAGAATTAAATACAGGAATGAATAAAATACTTGAATTACTATCACTACTAGAAAAAGAGCAAATAGCCACGGATTTTAGCCACGGGAAAAATTCGTGGCTAATAGCCACAGATTCGCCACGGATTAGAAACGGTTTTCGGTGAAAAAAAAATTTGAGCTTTAGCCACGGATTGGCCACGGATTACCCGTGGCTGATGGCCGTGGCTAAATGTCGTGGCTAAATTTGGCGCCAGTTTTGCCGCCAATGGTTAGCCACGGCTTGGCCACGGCCAGACCGTGGCTAAGCCGTGGCCCTTAGCCACGGTCTAGCCATGGCCTGCCACGGATTAGCCACGGCCTGACCGTGGCTAATCCAGCCACGGCTAGACCGTGGCTAAATCGTGGCCCTGGCTAGAAATTTTTATTTTTTTTTGCAACAAATATGATTTGAACTCTTGACCTATTAGTTAAAGTTAGAGCATTAAACCACTACACCACTTTAATTTTTTTTTAATAATTAATTTTTGCTATACTTAAGTAATATATATATATTATATTATATATATTGATATATATAATAAATGATTCGATATATTACATACGTATAAGATTAGATATACTTATATATATGTGTATTTATATATAATTAGCTGTATATATATTAGATGTATAAGTACAGATATAACATATATTAGATATATAATACACTAATATATGTTTATTTCATATAGATGATTGATCATATATAGTACATATGATTAGATATATATATATATATATATTGGATCTATATATACGTACACTACATTTATAACATATATTAGATATGTTATATGTAGATATATACTTATATCATATAGACTATATATAGAGGATTAGAATGTACATATAATATATTAATATATATGAGATACACATTGACATATACGTATATTGATATATGTATATATGATATATATACTTGGACATATATATATACACATATATTGATATATATATACTTGAACATATGTATATATACATGATATATATATATATAAATATAGCCATGGATTAGTCACATATATATATATTGGTACATATATACTTGGATATATAAATATATGTATCAATATAAATTTACATATGTATCAATATATATATATATATATATATAAATTTATCTGTGGTGCAAAAAAAAATGAAAAAAAAAATTAGCCACGGATAAATTTTTGTTATTGATATTTTAATTATCTCAATATAAATTATCTATATATACTTGGATACATATATATATATATATATTGATACATATATATACTTGGACATTTATATATATATTGATACATATATATACTTGGACATTTATATATATATTGATACATATATACTTGGACATATTTAAAATAGATACATATCTATCAATATATATACTTGGACATTTATATATATATATATATATTGATACGTATATACATGGACATATTTAAAATAGATACATATATTGATATATATATATATATATATATGATATATATACACTTGACATATATTATATAATACCACACATATACGAAGATATTGACAAATTATCACGAATTAAAGTTGCTATTATCTAAATATAAATTATATAAATAGACTTTTGTTATAATTTTTGTTTTTGATATATTAGTTTATTAAATATTTGTCATAATAAAAAAGTTGAATATTGAACGATAAAGTCAAAGGTAAATATCTTTATTTTAAAAAAAATAATTGGTTAATAATTTATAAAAATTACTAAAATTAAATTACAAAAATTGATAAAACTAATGAAATTTATTAGATAATTTAAGTTTAAAATATTGTAACAATATAGTTTAAGTACAAAAAAAATCAATCAATAACCAAAGAACACCCTTGGCGCAACGGTTGCATGCTCCATTTATAACATTGATGTCCCGTGTTTGAATCTCCTTGAGCGCAAAAAAAAAAGCTTGGGGACGCGGGTTTCAGGTCCGGGTTGGGGCGCGGGTCCTGGTGTAATTAGCTTTTTTTTTTTTTCCAGTGGCCACATATTAGCCACGGCCAGACCGTGGCTAATCCGTGGCTGTTAGCCACGGCTAGGCCATGTCTAGAAAAAAGTGGCCAAAGTTGGCCACGGTTTGCCCGTGGCTAAGCCCAGCCGTGGCTAAGAAGCCGTGGCGAAGGTTAGCCACGCCACTTTTAGCCATGGGAAAAATTCGTGGCTAATCCGTGGCTAATCTCCTTGGCCACGGATTTTTTGCCAAATCCGTGGCTAAAATCCGTGGCTAAATGCCTTTTTTCTAGTAGTGTATATGTTCTAAGTCAAGAACTTAAAGAATTAAAAGCAGAGGTTCAAATCTTAAAGATTTGTAATTCAAATATTGAAGACTTAATAACAGATACTTGTCTAAAGAAAAATAAATTCGACCAGAAAATAAAAGAAAGAGAAATTATAATTAAGCCCATAAAACCTGTTAAAGAAACTGTACATCCAAATTCCTTTGATGCAGATATGTTGAATGTTGAATTACCTAAAATAATAGCTGAAAAAGAAGCCCTTAAAAAGGAAGAAAAAGGTAAAAATATTGCTACATCATCTAATCCACCTAAAGAACAAAATTCTGAATCTAAAACAGATAAAGATGAACGAAATTAATGAATTAATAGATCAATTTGAAAAAATAGATCTTTCTGAAATAGAGGAATATGAAGTATTAGTTAACACAAATAATACAACTGGAAGCCCAAGTGGTACAATAAAAGCAGAAAATATGGATTTAGATAAATCAGATATGATGCTTATTCCTAAATATAGAAGGCAATATTATGATCATATAAAGAAAGATAAATATCACAAACAATTAGATAAATTCACTCCAGATAATAATTATAGTGAACCTATAAATCATGGAGGTTCTAAATTAAATATAGATTGCAAAGAAAAAACTAAAAAAGCCATAATTTCATGGGCAAATATTATGAAAGTTTTCTTTTTATATAACGCTGATGATACATGGGTATCAAATAGACAAATAGATTATTTAATTGCTACTTTTGATGGAATTGTTTTCAATTGGTGGCAAGGATTAACTGAAAATACTAAAGTATTAACAAAAAGAAATGTACAGACTAAATTAATAGATAATACAAAAAAGGGAATTGAAATTTTGGTTACCTATCTATCTAGTGAATTTCTAGGAGAAAATTGGCACGAACCTGATAAAGAAAGTTCTAAAGAAAAAGAAGAAGCAAGAACTAATTTAATAAACCTTAGAATTTTTAGTATGAAGAATTTAAAACAATATACATGTGAATTCAAAGAATATTATTATGCACAATACTATAGTAATGAAGATTAGAGTATATATCTCAATATGTACATTTTAAAACTTCCACATCCTTGGAATAAAGGAAGAAAATAAAGATTCAAACTCAACTCTAGGAAAAAGGATTAGTTTCCTCTTTTTAGAGCTAAATAAATTATGTAAATCTCAAGATTTATATAGAAGAACTAAAAACTTTTAAACTTTATATTGTAATGAATTTGAGATTCCCAATCAATGGGGATGCAATAAAGAAAATTTTATAGAAAGAAAAGAAGGTTTCATAAAAAGAAGTATAAAAAATATAATAGTTTCCAAAAGAAAAATATAAAACTAAAAAGAAGATACTTTAAAAGAAAGCTTAACTATAAAAGAAATAAAAACCTTTCACAATGCCAATGTTGGAATTGTGGAGAAATTGAACATAAATCACCAGAGTGTAAAAAATCTAAAAATATTCGAATTATTGATGGTGAATTCATAGAACTACAAGATGAATTATCTAAAGTTTCAGATATAGAGAATTATGTAGATAATGAAATATACATTGAAAAAGAAGAATACTCCAGTAATTCTGAGAATGAATAAAAATATAATAGAAATTGAAGATTCAGATAAAGAAGTAGAAGTTTATGAAGGATCAGAAAGTTTATGCTCAATGGATGAAGAAGACTTGATGCAACTAATCCTACCAAAAGTATTTTTACAACTTGTGGTAATCAAATAAAAAGAGAAAAGATAAATATTTATGACTATCATGCAGTTGAAAGGTCCATAAATATAGAACATACTAAAGGGCAAATTAGGTTAAATTTGCTTACTAAATCCTCAATAAATCAAGTTTTAAACAAAATAAAAAATAAAGACGTTAGGAAGAAAATAAAATATGTTTATCCTGGCAGGATTAAAATCGTAGTTAAAGATTTATTTAGAGATGGAATTATATTTAGGCCAACACTTGTCGTGAAACTATGCCGACACTTGTCGAAAAATTAAATAGACTATTCTGTTTTATATAGTAGATATAAATATATAGCTTAGACAATTAGGCAATTTAATGGATATGTTTTCTATTGGCTTTTTTGTTAAATGATTGCAATTGTAAAAAATGTAAGAATTTAGTCTCACAAATTTAATAAGTGACCAAATTCAACTGATGTCAAACTGGACCCTAACATATTAGGAATATTACAATTCCCCCCAACATATTAGGAATTGTACAAGTAACCCCCTTGTACTTAAAATGATGTGTACATGTTTCTTGATGATGCATACAATAATAAATATATATACATATATATACATATATGTGTATATATATATATTAAATTGTACTTATATATTACATAAAATAAAAATAATATTTTTCATTTCCACCCCTTAGTTTTGCATAAACTTACACATAACCCCAAAGGGTAATTTAGTTAATTCATAAGCATTGAAAAATAGCCAAAGGGCAAACTTGGATATTAATTGAATATTTTTGTTGATGTCATCATTTTCCGTTAGTTTGACTAATGTTAGGTAGAAACTCTTAAATGACGACAAATCTCAAGGAATTCACAATAATTTTTGAAAAGATAGGAGGTTTTGAGTAAATTGAGCAAACCTTAGGAAAGTCCATGGAATTTTCCCTAAAAAAATAAAGGGTTAATTACATCTACACCCCCTACGAGTTTACGAAATTCTCAATAGTACCCCTCTTAGATGAAGAATTATACATACACCCTCTTGTAAATATTAAAATTACAGATGCATTCATTTCCAATAGGGTTCCTACGAAAAAGAGATGACATCAGCCAAATATTCTTGTAATCTGACTATTTTACCCTTGATAATTTTGTAAATTTAGAAGGGGGTTGTATGTAATTTTTAAAGTATAGAGGGGGTGTATGTGTAATTTTTTATGAAAGTAACTAACCGTTACATTTTCAAAATTTGACTGTTGAAAATTTAAAAATGACCATTTATGACTGTTTTTTGATTATTAAAGTTGCTCCTCTCTCTCTCTCTCTCTCTCTCTCTCTCTCTCTCTCTCTCTATAGGTACATGCACCATTACAACTTTATTTGACATGTATTTAGTTTAGATTATACACACATGGCTTATTCTAATCATTCTTCCAATGTCTAGGGTTGAAATACAAGAGCAAAAAAAATCAATTTGGCTTGCAACCGAGCATTATGATAGTGGATATGAATGACAATTGTGGTACATATGGTATTATTATTACTCAACTCATGGTACCATCATTGGTGTCAACCCTACTTGAATGAAAAAAAAAAAAAGAGATTTCATATGGTGCCACACGAATGAATGAGGCCGTAACGTATCCTTGTTCAGAAACTCTACCTAAATATGTTTGTGGGGGCAAAATTGTGCCAAAGCTTGTGGCACTTAACATCGTATTATTTACTATTTATCTATTTTGCCATATTGTTAAGTGTAACACCAAGTAATTAGTATTATTATTATACTCTTTAATTTGTTAAAAAATATTGTATCCTTCCTATTTTCATATGCTGTCAATGATATTATATTTTTCTTATTTGCATATAGCTCTTGTAACCCTGAAATATATTTTGTATGTATTATATAATAGAGTTTTGTGAATGTATGGTTATACTTTGATATTGAAAAAAGGCTTAATTTTTTACTTACCTCTTTTGGCATGTTATTGTGATTAATTGAACCAATGCGTAGCTTCTTCGGTATTATTATGTAAATTTTGTTTTCTTTCACATGGTTGCTATTGAAAATAGTACATACGAAATAACTTACCAAATCTATATGGAAATATGAAAGATACTATATTATTGACAAAAAAAGGTACAATAAAAATACTAATTAGTTAGTGACAGACTTAACAATTTGGCAAGATAAATAAATAGCAAATAAGATGAGGTTAAATACTAGAAGCTTTGGCACAATGTTGCCCCCATAAACATCTTTGGGTAGAGCTTCTTAAGAAGCATATGTTACGGCCTCAGCCATTCATGTGGCACCGTTTGAAGCATTTGCTTCTTCATGCAAGTAGGGAAGACATTAATGGGAGTACCTATGAGTTGGAGAATAATACTACAATCACCACGATTGTCATTCGTATCCACTATCATAATGCTCGTTTCCAAGTAGAATTGATTTTTTTTTTTTTTTGGCATCTATCCTTCTTGTATTTCAACATAATAAATTGGGGCTTCGTTTGGTAGGGATTTATGGGTGAAATTGAAAGGGTATCCAGTTTGGTAGCCTTTTTTGAGGCCCATGATTAACATTAGGTCCGACACTTAATCCTGTAGGGTATTGGATACCCCATCCCACCTATATGGTGGAATACCATACCAGAGCTTTTTTATGTGGATAAATTATGCATGAAAGTTATACTATTAATCCTGAGGTACTCATATAGGTTTTTTGTTACTTGGGCTTTCAGTAATTTGCCATGTTATTCATTGCTTTAACAAAATATTATCAAACTATCATCTAAAGTATCTCTCGGATATCTCACGAAAATGTAATACTACCAAACATGAAAAGATGGAGGATTGATTAGATATATTTTCACAAGATATCCCATGAATTGGGATTACACACAATCCCAAAGTGCTACCAAGTGAAGCCTAAGGTTTCATTTGGTAGTAATATAGGATTGTGTGTTATAGAATGACTAGAATAAGTAAAAGCCATGTGTATGTAATCTAAAATCCTAGGATTTTTTTTTACTCTTGTATTTCAACCATATACATTAGAAGACTGACTAGAATAAGCCATATGTGTGTAATCTAAACTAAATACATGTCAAATAAAGTTGTAATGGTGCATATACATATATATAGAGAGAGAAGAAGAACTTTAATAGTCAAAAAAATAGTCATAAACGACCATTTTTAAATTTTCAACAATCAAATTTTGAAAATATAACAGTTAATTTCTTTCATAAAAAATTGCACACACACACCCCCCCCCCCTCTTTACTTTAAAAATTACATACAACCCCCTTCTAAGTTTACAAAATTATCAAGGGCAAAATAGTCAGATCACATGAATTTTTGGCTGACGTCATCACTTTTTCGCCGGAACCCTACCAGAAAGGGGTGCATCTGTAATTTTAATATTTTCAAAGGGGTGTATGTGTAATTTTTCATATAAGAGGGGTATTGTTGGGAATTTCATAAACTCGTAGGGGATGTAGCTGTAATTAATCCAAAAATAAATTATAGAAATAAGGACGTTGGGGGAAATCAAACAAGAAATGCATGACTAATTATTATGAAGAAATAATGTCAATGAAATTAACGTTTACTTGAGCATAATCATGTCATGAAGAATAATGTTGAAATTGTCAAAATTTATAACAGTAGTTTGGAAGAAATTTGAAACTGAAGAATTCAAAATGCAAAAAGTCCGAAAATTGTCTATATTGATTGCGATTCCAATTCTAATATAAGAGAATTTTCAATCTCAATTCTACTTAAAAGGTAAATAATTCAACTTGTAAACTTTTTTATTATTTAAATTGTAGGGATAATTACACTCAACGACCCCAAGGTATAATCACATTATAAATAAAACCCTCAATTTTTAGAAATTACATAGATAACCTTGAGGTATGCAAACATTATATATATGTAACCCTCCGTCTATTGCCATTAGAGTTTTTATCGGAAACTGTTAAATTTTGACATAATTTACCAATTTTACCCGTCTATTGTCCGGGGTTGTCTTCATAATATTTTGAAACACATGAGGTTTGTTTTGTAATATTTTATATTAACTTAACAAACAAAATTGCTAATAACCAAGCAAAACAAAAATAATAATAATAATAATAATAATAATCTTAGAATCCGAATAGAAAATTTGAGAATTTTTTCCAAAAAACGTTAAACACATGTTAATTAATCTTCATAATACGCCACACATATGAACCTTAAGTATCATTCTAGATGAAAAATTAAACTACGTAAAAACATGATTTTTGATGAAAAAATGTCGTGCATTACAAAAGATCTGAGGAAATTTTGTCTTTATGAAATCTCCGTTAGCATTATAATTTAGTATTCATATATTAGGGCTATGTATCCAAGCAATTTCTGAAATTTGGAGGTTAAATTTGGTCATAACTTAAGGCAGTTTAGTGTAATTTGCCCTTTTTTCAATAGTAAAATATTTAAGGGCATTTTTGTCCGTTAGAATTACAATTTAATATACAAACCTATAGAAAATTAGAATCCACCAATTTTATTTCCTCTCTTTTTTTTTTCCTTCTATTTTCTTGTCTTTGACAAACACATTGTTAGGGTCCATATGGTTGGGATTATTTGACTAAGTAATCCCTAATTTCCCATAGAAATGATTATCTCAAATGGGTGACTGGACATGCTTAACCGTAGAATTAGGAAGGTTACATGAAATGAGATGAGATTCCAAGGTCATTGATGTTAGATCCACCCATCAGAGCATTAAACGAGGGTATAAGTTGATGTCGTCTGCACAATGCTTCTGAATTCTATAAGATTGCAAGTCCCATCATTATGTGTTTGATTCTTGGGTAAACAAGAATATGAGTTGATGTCGTCTGCATAATGCTTTTGAATTCTATAAGATTGCAGGTCCCATCATTATGTGTTCGATTCTTGGGATTCAGACCGTCCCCTCGATTGGGGGATCGAAAGGAAACCTGCAAGCCTTGTCTTTGATAGTGGGGATGAGCAAGTCTCTTCGAGTGGCCTACTTGAGAGCCCCCCTTGATCATCAGAGTGAAGGGCATGTAGTCAAGCTACCCCATAGATGGTAGGTAACCGAGAGGTATCTAATCACATCTCTCAAGCTTGCATTTGTCCATTCAATAGTGACACGCTTAAATATTAGTCATGCTAAGATTGTGCTACACAGAAGATCCTAAAATATGCCTAGTCAAATATAAATAAAGCTTTAAAGTCGTAATATCTTTTCAAAATTAAGAAGCAGGGTGAAGTCTCAAAATATTTTCCAAATTGAGAAGAGGAGCAAAATTGTAAAACAAATCACGTTCTCTTAAATGTAGGGGCAAAGTGCATATTCTGATAGTTAAAGGGCTAAAGTGATACCAACCATATAATTAAAGGGGTAAAGTGAAATTCACCAGAAAATATATAAAGAGAAATTTTGTGGAGTAAAGAGTTACAGAAAGGGTATGTCAAATAATAAAATCTAGAATTAATCATATAAAAGAAAGAGTCCTAAACTATTAAAAATTTTGGGAAAAAATATTATTTATCAGCCAAACTATACGGGCCTTTACGGGGTTCTATGATTAGTTACAATTGTAGGTGACTAATCTTAGTCATCCTCTAAAAAAATGACATGTGTACAATTTTAAAATATTTTAATAAGTTGCAGGCTTTTTTAATTTTTGAGCAACCTTCTATCATGAGTCAAAATTTCTCTCTCTCTCTCTCTCCCCCCCCCCCCCCCCCCCCTCTCCATATTTCTAATCTCTCTCTCTCTCTCTCTCTCTCTCTCTCTAACATTCCATATCTTATTTGTCTCTCTCTCAAATCAATCATTTAATTATTAACCTTAAACAAAAAATTCCTTAATTATTAAGACTTCTTAGTATAAATTATTTCTACTACAATTTAAATATTTAGCTTCAATTAAATAAAAATTGCATCATATTTTATTTCATTACTTACAGATAATAATATTATTATTCTCTTTTAAGTTTTCTCATGGATGAATTTAACTATTATTATTATTATTATTATTATTATTATTATTGTTGTTGTGATAAGGGACAAATAATATTCAACATTCAATCATATAAGTACATATGTTTTCTCCAAGTTATCATTAAAATATTGACCCGCTAGTATGAAAATATTATATGAATTCATAGACGTACAAATAAAATACAAATTATAGGAAAAAAATAAATTCAAATAAACTATTTACATTTATTTTGTTTATTTTAAATAAGTCAAACAAACTATGTGCAAATAATATTTCATTATACATATTAACCATAACTATTCAAATCAATAAACTATTATTATTTTTATTATTTTTATTATTATTTTTATTATGTTTCATAGCATATCTCCATTAATAATCAAAGCACAATTTCTTTTACCAACTAATACTTGTTTTGTTCCTTTCTTTGTATTTTATACATACAAATTGATTTTAAAAATACATTATTCAATATCACTACAGATCAATCATTTTGAAATAAATTTATCGATAATACAAACAGCTTACATAATAATGATATCCATATTTTATAATTTTTTTTTAAAAACATAGATGTTCATATTCTATATATATTCTTAAAATAATTTATAATGAATGCGATACATTTTTTGAAATATGTTAAAAAAGTTGAATTAAATGTAAATTTTTATCCACTATTAACATATATTCGAATTTTTGAGTTATAAATAATATTTATTTTGGTATCAATTTAGTATTTTATTTTTTTTATCACAATTTTCAATTAATTATCCCTGGTAATACATATTTCTGAAATTAAAAAAAAGTTACCATGGTTTCTAATTTTCAATTAATTATACCTTGATTATAATGGTACCACAATATTATAATGGAACAATGGTATTAAAAAAATAAAAAACATATAATAAGTATCATGGTTTCTTTTTTTATTTTAAAAATAAAATTTTAATTGGTTAATATTTAATGGGTTGGTCTACTATAATAATAGTTGTATAAAAAATTCATTGCTAACCTGTATAGCAGGTAACCTTTCTAATTTACCTGCATAACAGGTTGCAAGTCATATACAGATTAATGATTTAGATTAAATATCACAAATCTAATGGCTAGAATTAAAGGTGACTAACGTTAGTCACCTACGAACTGTGACTAACGATAGAATTTCCCTTTACAGTTTGCCATATAAACTTTTTTTTTATCGATTTCCATTCAAACTTTAGGTTTTTTACAAAATACCATCCAAGTTCAAATTTGGTGGAATATTCTGTCGAAATTCCCTCACATGATTAGCATGTGAGTTTTTTAAGAGTATAATCGTTTTTTATATAAGGCCAGCTCAAAAAAATTGGCTATATTGTGAGCAAGGGGGGCCAAACCTAGTAACTTACAAAGGTACTTTAGAGTTTAACCAACTAGACAACATCAATCTTTGTTCAATTTTAAGCCATATATTTTACAAAATTCAACAAAACTTATCCTAGTGTCTAAGTTCAGAAACCACAAAATTAGCAACAAAAATAAATTACAAAGATCAAATAGTAAGAATTTTGAAAATAAATGGGATAAGAAAAATTGTTAAAAAAATATTTTCTTTTACAAAAAGAATTTTTATCTTATTTCTTTTTAGAATTAATTAAATTAACAAGATTGATTTCTTTTTACAAAAAACAATTTTCATTATAGTTCTTTTCATTTTTCTTTTGATGAATTTTCTTTTCAAAATTAATTAAATTTATTTAATCATATTTCATTTCAAAAATAATAGAAGCAACAAGATCAAATTATTACAAAAAAAAAAAACAATTTCATCCCATTTCTTTTTAAAATTAATTTAATTTTCTTTAATCCCATTTTTATTTTAAACTAATCAGATGAGGAAGCTTTTATATATTATACAAATATTAATATGCCACAACTTTCACAAATTTGCTTAGTTGCCAGAGTAGTTAACGTAGTCGTCAGTATTCCTGAGTTTGAACCCACCACTTCTAATTCATTCAAATTTTTTGAGTGGATCTCATTTAAAAAGATGATTATACCCTTAAAAAAAACTCACATGCTAGTCACGCGAGAAAATCTCCGCAAAATATTCCGTCGGGATTTGAACTCAAATGATGTTTTATAAAAAAATATGAAGTTTGAATGGCAATTGGTAAAAAAAAATTATATGGCCAATTGTAACAACTCGTATAATTTGAATGGTAAATAATTTTTTTTTCATAGAATTTTTATCCTACACAAGGTATTAGTAAGCCAATACTTATCAAATACTCAAGGGGTGTTTGCAAATGTTCAACCAAAAAAAAAAACCTATTAATTCAGCTTGTACGGTAAAAAATGTAGTCATACAGTATTTCGTGTTTCTATTTTTTTGAAAACATTGAACTAAATTAAAAGTTGATAGCGCATTTAGGCTATTTTTCAAAAAATTATAGCTATTTTTTCAAAGTTCAACTATTATTATTATTTTTTTTTCAAATGCTACGAAAAATTCTTATAAAGATTCAGTTCGGCCGAACCAACTAATCGCATAGCAAGTATTAATATACTTATCATGTGATTGGTCATTCCTCTTAAATTATACACTAACCACATAATAAATATAAAACATTCGTCACATAATTAATTTTAATATAACCAAATACAATACAAATAAAAAAATGTTTAATTACACTTTTAGTCATGTAACTTAGACATTCTAGCACATTTAGTCTTGTATGTTTATCTTTTACACATTTAGTCTCGTATGTTTTTAATTTTTGACACATTTAATCTTGGGATGACAAATTTAGTCTTGAACCCCTACAAATGTGATCCTTAACTGAAAATACAGTCCTTTATATTTACACTTTTGGTCCTCCCTCATTTCTTTAGCCAAATTAATGGTTTTTTAGCCAAATTAATACTTCTTTAAACTACCTGTTACAACACAATTGTAAGAATTTTAACTCACGGGACTAAATGTGTAAAAGAAGTGTAGCCAAAAAATTATTAATTTGAAAGGATCAAAAGTGCAAATATAAAAAACTACATTTGTCAGTTCAGGATCATATTTACAAGAGTTCAGAACTAAATTTATTATTTCAAAATTAAATATATTAAAAATTAAAAATATACATAATTAAATATATAAAAGACTAATATATAAGAAGACTTAAGTTATAGAATTAAAAGTATAATTAAACCTAAAAAAAATTTAAATCCTATCCACTCTTACTATTGAAGTACGCATCCGAGTCCAAATTGTGCTACGGCACACTCCCCGAATGAGAAAAAAGGGCATGGGGGATGGGGGGGCCGGGCGTAAAAAGACAAGGAAAGCAAGTACAAGTTGTTGTTAAATCTTTGAAAGCGATAAGAGTGTGGAAAACATTACCCAAAAAAAAAAGAGAAAAAAAAAAGATAAGAGCGTGGAAAGATAAGAGAGGGTTCGTGAGGGTGAGGTCCAGGACACCATAACCCCCCCAGTTGCGTTGCCCATTGGGTGGGCAGGGGCCCACTTTCAAATCCCATGCCTTTCTGACTTTCTGATGAGAATACATTGAACAGAGAGCAACCAGTTGTCGGATCAAATCAACCACTTCAATTAAACCAACCCATAGGGTGTGCTGCCGCTGCTCCTCGCCACTCTTCAACAATTTTCTCTGTCCCTCTCTCTCTCTCTCTCTCTCTCTCTCTCTCTAGTCTTATCTCAACAAAAAGCAGCAATTCATAGAAAAAGCTTGCTGCAGGCCCAGCCTATCTATCTTCTTTATTAATTGTTGATTATTATCACCGCTCATACGGTCGGTCATAAATTCGAATTCTTTTCATATGAATTTTAATTTTTTTATTTTTAGTAATTTAATTTTAATCTTTTAAATTTTGGTTAATTGTAGTTAATTGTTGTTGAATCTAACTAGAAACAAAAACGTAGTGTGGTTTAGAGTAGCTGGAACAATTTTCTTAAATGAGCTAATTTTTGAGGTAAAATTGCGAGTAAAAATAGGTGAAAGCTAAGATTTTACTTCATTATAAAAAAGCAGTAAAAATTCCCTTCACCAATAAAAAAAAAATTATTATACAAAGATTTTATTATGGATGAGATGGATCAATGATAGAATTCAGTATAATAAAATTAAAAAAACAATAAGTGATAAGATATTTACTAACGTATTTGTCATAAACAAAATCTATTATAAAAATTAAATTTATAATGAATTGATTTGTCATTGAAAGAAATTTATTACTATAGTGCTAGACTTGTTATTAAACTAATAATCAAGTCCTTTCCCCTCGATAAAGAACAGCATTCATGCAGGCCAACGAATGAAGAATTAAGCGAGTGGAATCCAAGTCTATTTCTTTAATATGATATCAAAGTAGATAGAAGTTTTGGATTCAATTCTCTTCGCGTATAAATATCTATTCTACAAACTTTACGCTCTCAAATTTCCTGCATGTATTTGGCTTAGGCGTGAGGATCAAATTTCCTGCATGTATTTGGCTTAGGCGTGAGGATAACGTGTTGAGTAACATTCCGCATCCGTTAAAAACAAATATATGGTATGGTTTATATAATAATTTGGAGGATCTCCATTCATAAGCTAACTTTTTGTAATTGAGTTAGTTTCTAAGTCTTGAGCTGAATGAACATTTTTGCATCCAGTCCTAATTTAGTAGTTCATTATTTTCCATTCTATATGGTAAAATAAATGTGCTTGTAGTGTGTGTTTTTGTATTTTATACAAATTTTGCACGATGGCATAAATCACTAAACTTACGGTAAGGTGGATGGCTGAGTTAAACGGATCATTTCATATCCCCCACAGGAAATTCTTACATGCACCAAATTCGACCACACCCTGACTAATCAGGTGATGAATATTTTACACTTGTCGTGTGATTGGTGTACAATTTAGAGAGAGTGACCAATCACAAGACAAATATATTAACACTTGTTATATGATTAGTTGGGTGCGACCAAACCAGATTTGGGCAAAAATTTTCCTATCACCCACTTAAATATTATTAAGCGATGCTTTTTCACCACTAAATCTGAATATAATAATATATATATATATATATATAAATAAACTGCAATAGAAGAAATTATAAAGAAGGATACATATTTCACAAGATAAAAAGAGGAGCAGCCTTTTGTTCTTTTTCTCTAGCTAAAAATAAAATCTTAATAAACAGCAGGCAAAATTGTTAGCCACTGAACAAAAATACAAAATTAACTAATTCAAGCAAACAATAAAAATGATTTTTTTTTTTGAACCAAAAAAAAAAAAGGAAAGAAAAACTACAGAGACAACAAATATCAACTCATCATCATCGTCAATGGCGGTTCAGGGGATTTGATGAATCAGTACGGCGGTTGTTGTGGTGGCTGCGGCTGTCTAGCGGTGGGTGCCCAGATAACATCCGAAGGCTGATAGCTATAAATCGGAGCGCCGCCGCTTCCTCCGCCGGAAACGGCCTGCGGAGACTCATGCCGCTCATGTCCGCCGTCCATCTCCGCCGCATCCTCGTGATCCGCCGTCAGCCTGTCGAAGGTGGGGTTGTTAAAGGTGGCGGCGATGAGATATATTGTCCCCGCCGCCACCAACGGCCCCACCACAATTCCCCCCACCACTTGCCCCTGCGGCCCCCCAAAAGATATCGTGAACGACCCCCCTCCCACCGCGGCCGGCCCTCCCTGCGGCAGAATGGTGGCGGAGAGGGAGAGGATATCGAAGCGGCCGTGGAAGGTGACGGTGGCTCCGGGGGTGGCGGAGGGCTGCTTGAGGGTGACGTTGGCGACGGCGCCGTTGCCGTTGAGCACGCAGAGGCCGATACCCCGCCGCCGGCAGAAGCGGGTGGTGGACTCGACGACGTCGGCACCGGCGGGGAGCTCGAGGACGTAGGGGCTCATGGAGGGCGGCTCCGAAGAGTCCCGCGTGATGATCACCGGAGGTTTGGGCTTGTTCTTGGAACCGGGGGGCCGGCCCCGGGGGCGGCGGACGACCTCGATGGTTGCCCCGTCGCTGGCGTGCGGCGGCGGAGGAGGAGGAAAATTAGAGGAGTCTTCCTTGTGGGTGTGGTGGGCGTGGCTGTCGATTTCGTCGGAGGTGGCGGCCGGGGTGGTGGCGGAGGAGTGGCGGAGGTGCGGCGGCGAGTGGAGGTGGAACTTGTGCGGTTGGTGGTGGTGGTGGAGCATGTTATTTGAAGGAGAGTGTTGTTGTTTTTCTTCTCTGTATTCCCTTTTCATTCTTTTTTATTTTATTTTAGTGGGTTTAAAAATGTATTGTTTATGGAGAGGGAGATATATGAGATATGGATGGGTGGGTTGGGTAGGGTAATAAATATAAAATATATATGTATATATCTTGAGCAATTGTCCACCAAAGTCTGAAGAATTTCAGAGAAGATGGATAGAGGACGACGTTTCCAGATGAGGACAACTAGAATTTTTATTATTGCGACTATAAATTCAGTTTGGATCATCTGCTATTATAAAATAATATTATATATTTTTCTATATTCATTAATATATATATTTATCAAAATTGATGAGTGATTAAGATAAAAAAAAAATTTATTTATATCATAATTTTTTTTTTTTTATTTCAGTCACTCATCAATATATGTGGTGTGCATTGATAAGTATAAAAGAAAATGTAGCACTTTTTTTATAACAGGGGATCCGAACTGTTATAAATTATCCTCTCAAAAATATTATTTATTTTCTAATTCTAAAAGTTACAAAATTTATTATTATTATTATTGTTTTGGTGTGATATTAATAGTTGTGAATTGCCGTTTTTTCGAAAGGAGATAATTGTATAATGATATAATCTATACATACATTATTTTAAAAAAATATTTGTATGAGATTATGAGTTTTGAATATAGTATTGGGGGTATTTATTTATTTATTGTATATATAGTTGTATGGGGATTGGGGAAGAGTGAAGAGAGGAGATATGGTGGGGCGGAAGGCGGTGGGAAAACTTGGCAACCAAGAATGGAAGTATGAAACCGGTGTTTGGTAGAAACTCTTCGGTTGGGCCATTCTTGGTCTATGCTCCCCCTCTCTCACCACCTCGCCATCTCTCTCTACGTATAAATGTATGTATATATACACATTCAATGGTAATATAATTATATTATTGAAAAATTCATAATGAAATACAGGAGTTGTGAATTTATCAAAAAAAGAAATACAAGAATTGTGGCATTAAAGATAATGAACTTCATGGGAGAACAAGAAGCACCTTCTTACGGTCTTTATTTTGATTTATATAATTAATGCTTTTTTCTTTCTTTTATTTTCTTTATAAAAAATTATATATGATTGTGTATATATTTGCAACTGCAACGGATTTAGAATTCTATCTAAACATTTCGTTGCTTTTTTCTTTATTTTATTTTCATTCTCGGTCTTTTTTTCTATAAAAGAATAAAGTTGTATATGAGTGTGTGTAGTCAGGATTCTATCTAAAGATTTTCATTTATATTTTAGATGGTTAAGAATTAAATTATTTATTTAGTTAAATTATTCTCTTTATCACTATGGATAATGATTAAAATAGATTTGTTCTTATCATTTGATTTCTATTGAAAAAGTCAGAGTCCAAGCAAAAACTGTAAGCTTATGAACCAAGTTTCAACGTTTTTCCAGTCTTCTTATTCAATAAAAGAAAATGTTTTCTCACTCCCAATATTACTTTTCACCTCATGTCTAAGTTTTTGAGAAATTCTTCCTTCTACCCATGTATATAGGAAAATCAAATCCAATTCTTCACTTCAACTTAAAATTCACTATCCAGAATTGTTCACCAAATTTTGGGAACCAAAGCATTAAGTGGGATTTTATTTCTCGCGGTCTTTGTATCTTAACATCTTCACTACCTTATATCTACGTAAGTAGAAAATAGAAGAACTCCAACAAAATAGAAAATTCTAGTGGGCTTTGTACTTTTGCGTGTGGAGAAAAATGAAAGGTTTGTGGATTGTTTTGTTTTTCACTTTTTGAAGGTAGATAAATTGTATCGCTTCTCATTGTTTCTTTTGATTTTCATTTTGTATGTGTTGTCATAACAATTTTTTATCCTCTTTTGCTTTAAATATTTTTAATAATTTAATTGTAATTAGTTCTATATATAGTTGATGTTGCTATTGATTCTCTTTGTTTTTGTTTTTGATTTCTCCTAATCTCTTCTACAAACATAAAAACACTTCAAGAAAAATGCTATTTGCTGACATAATTACTAACATAATATTCCGTTTGAAAATTTTCAATTTTACAGACCACTTACCGTCTGTTTAGCGTCACATTACAAACAAACTTGATGAAAATGTTTCCGATAAATCTGTCAGCAAACACGTGGGCCAAGGTGGGAACAAGAGCGCGGTAATTTTTGACAATCTTCCGAAGAAACATAACCATTGAAAAATATTTTTTTTTCTTTTTCTTTGTTTTGGCATTTCCCTTCTCTTTTTTGACGGAAAAAATCTTCGAAAAATTATTTTTCATATTTCTTTGTTTACGGACTGATTACCAATGATTACTTTTTGTTGAAAATATGTTGATATTCTATTTTTTTTTTTTAACTTTGTGACAGATTTTCAATGACATTACCATCAAAAATATTATTACGATTTTTATTTTTTAAAATTGTTCTTTTTTGATGAAATACTAACTATATTATATTTGTCAAAATCTCTTTATCTCATTTGTGATGCATTTTCAATGAAAATTTTGTTAGAAGTTTGATTTTTTTTATTTGATTATTATTATTTTTATTATTATTATTTTATTTTTCTGCAAAAATTGTCATAGGAGAATCAAAATTATTCTTTTCTTACAATAAAAAATAGATAAGAAAATATGACAATCCCTACAATAACATTTGGTATAATCATCGCGCATAAACATATATAATGATTACTAGATAGTAATTAATTATTATTTTACAATTATTAACGTTAAATTGAGTAACATATATAACAATTGTTTACTCACAAACAAAAATAATTGAAGAAAACTTGTAATTAACTCAATTGAATTGAGAAAAATAACCTATTGATTCAATTAAATTTTAAGAAATGTCCAATTGACACAATTGAAATGGGGAAACATACATAATTTATTATTATTATTATTTTAACTATTTTATTATCATGTTTTACTATATATATATATTGTAATGACACTTTAAAAATTGAAGTTAATTTAGTTTTTTCCAATAAGTTTTCAGCATAATAGATTTTATTAATCAATTATACTAAATTAAAGTAAATAATTTGATAGTTTAATTGTAAATTTGATGAAACTAAAGACAAATAAATTAATTAAATTAAATTAATAAATTTTATAGTTTCAAAAACATATAACAAGTAAAAAAGAAAAGAATGTATAAATAAAGTATTTCAATGTGATGCGGGGTCTTTTTGGTTGATCACGTGGCGGAGTTTGATATGCTCCTGTTGATATACTGATTGCCCACCTATCAAAGAGGAAGGAACGCACGTGAGACTAACCGATTTTTTCCCGGCGTAGGCTTTCCGACTCTCAGGTGAGCATTTAGGTATTTTTGGAGAAGAAGATGAACTAGTAAAGTGCTATTTTTGCATGTATAGCATAAAAATATGTTTGATACCTTTTGGCGGGAAGCTTTTTTGTTATTTATATGAGAGGTCCCTTGATGTGACGTGGTTGATGGGCGTTAGCCAGCAAATTTGACACATGGAATACAAGTGGATATACTTTTGTCACGTCTTGGACTTTTAAAAAGCAGTTAACCTTACCTCTCATTAATGGGGCCTTAATCTTGCATTTAACGCATATCTTTAGCATTTATGGCCAAAAATTGTATTTACAAAAGAGCATTAAATGCGCCTAGGACTGATGAGATGGACCCATGTACAGCAAGCGCGTGTTTGGTGACGATAGGTATAGGGCCTATTAGCCTTGCCAGCTAGAATTTGCCCGTTAGCAATCAAACTTCGCAAAGTCCATGTTGAAGGCTGGTGCCCTCAATACAATAGTGTTCGAGGGCACTTTAAACTTTAAGGCCACTTGTTTCCCCGCTTCCTTTCCCCTGCATAAAAGGTTTTGAGGGCTCAAATAGGCCCCTCGTGGCTTTTATGCCATGAACTTAATCTAGGGGTAGGCCGTGGGGTATTTTCCCTCTCGTGACTTGCATTCCGAGACTCTCCTCTTTCACGCAGACGGACTCTCGAGGATAATAAGTCTCTTCGAGGGCATCGAGTCTCACACATGTGAGTTTTTTTGAGGGCATCGAGTCTCACATATGTGAGTTTTTTGACTGTCTGAAAAATGTTGACGTGTTTAGCCGAGGTGATGAGTGGCACATCACAATGGTCTAATGGGGACACTCTTTTTTGACTCTATTGGATATGCAGGTTTGAACCCCTACTTTCACAAAAATGTGTTTGTTTGTGTGGTGTGGTGTGCAGCTCTTTGGATTCACGTGTGGCTACCATAATGCAGACCTGGGTTCGAGTCTGCCTAGAGCGAAGAGGGTTATATTTAAAAATAGCAAAAACAATTCCGAAAGAATGAGTTATCGATATTTCATTGAAAATTAATATGAAATAACAACCCCAAAGAATAATTCTGATGAATAATTTGTCGAAAGTTCGTCAAATATTTTTCAATATAATTAATTTTTATAAAATAGTTTCGATGCACCATTTGTCAGAAAAGTGACCAAAAATTTTTGTAATTTCAATTATTAAATAATTTTCGACAAAATTTTAGTTGATATTTTGTCAAAAAATTCTCAAAATCTATCAATACCGCATAGAGCTTGTCGAAAACTTACCAACAGGTAAGTTGTTGGAAAATATTTTCGACAGTGATTTTTTCAGCAAAATGGTTTGATCACTATATCATCGCTTTTCTGTCGGAAATGACTCTTGCGACAACTTGCTGACAATTTTATGGCACTTCGGCAAACAAACGCTTTTTCTTATAGTGTAAAAAAAAAACATTTTAAAAGTACAAAGAGTTAGTCTTTTGTAAACATCTTATAGTTAGTTTTGTTTGATTTTGCTATTGATTATCCGATAATCTTTTTTTAAGAAGCAATTGCTGTTAATTTCTTCTGTATACTTTTAACAAAGATATTTTTTTCCTTAAAATGATCTTTCATATAAATACTTTTTATATCTAATACTATAGAAGATTATGTTGCAGATTGATTAGCAAGGGAGTTCTACATTTCTGGAAAAGGAACAAGGTTGGATAGTTTACTAAATGTTTATGTACAATGACTTAGGTGATTTCTTCTTTTTTTTTTGCCCATTTAGAATCTTTTATTTGTTAATATCTTCCAATTATATTAGTTTTGTCTATTAATTTTTGGTCTCAACCGCAATTTTCCTTATGTTGCTATGAATACCTAAGAACTTTCATTAATTGATATCAATTGTCTTATTTTAAATAACTATCAATGATACTTATACATTTGTTGTCCTAAAATATTGTATGTCATTTCTACAACTTCATTACATGCATTTTTTTTTAAGTGTTTAAGATGTACAAGCTGCATTATTTTAAATTATTTGACTAAAGTAAAAAAATTAGATTGAATGGTAATAAAATAGAGGAATTAATATGGTTTGAATCAAATAAAAATTCATTACCAAAATTATTGATGTACAAGTATATGCTGTCAAATTTCCACCAATAAATGTTAATTAGATATAATGATTGTAATACTTAAATCACATTATGTATACAAAGACAACGTACAACAATTGCTAATATAATTAATTATTGAATGCATCAGTGGAACCTAAATGTTCCATTAGTAAAATTTTCCGTGTTTGAATATGGTTGGGGATTGAGTCACCTAAGGCGGCAGACCTTGGATTTGAGTTTTAGTTGAGGGTTTCAAAATGAATTTCCTGACTTAGCCTCTTTGGTGTTAAAGTTTAGAGACGATTAAGCAATTGACGTCCACAACAAGATAAATATCGCGCTATTCAATAGCATACATGAGGCGTCGATGCATGCAAGATACTAGTAACTTGTAAGGGTAAATCCTAATTTGATGAGTAGATTTGTGCAATGACTAAAATACCCTTTTCTACTCGGTTACTAATGGGTCACTTAAGCCAGCTACGGCCCCTACGAGCTGCGACCAAGTGGGTGGTTGATATGGGTTAGTTGCCCCTAATCAATTAGCAATGCCCCCCAGCTAGATATCCAATGATAAAGTGGGAGACCATAGTTTTTCTATCACTCTATTGCTCTCGTGTTCAAAATAAATGCAAGAGAATTCAGTATTAAAGGTGTGCTTACATCCCTCAATAAAAATGAGGGGTATTTATACTGAATGGATCTTAACTTTGAAGTGTCTATAATAGGGATGGTTTACTTAATTCATCTTAAATCTTGCAAATAACCATAATGATGTATGACTTGGCCTATAAGTTTAGAGATTTGATATGACACTTTAGGGTGGCTACATTAAATAAGATAGAATATTTTGGTGATGCTTGGCACACGAGATCTTTTATTTCAAATTCGTATTTGATCTCTTATTTCAATACATAGATATATGTCAAGTATAAAGATTACAAACAAAGTATATAATTAAGAAAGTAATTTTATACATATACTATGAATATAAATTATGAAATAGGAGCTGAAACACTATTTTAAAATAGAGAATCATATCCAAATACTTAGTAGTTGACCTATCTATGTATTTAATGTGGGTATGAATTAACGTGTTCCGAATCCATATTCACATTAACAATTGCATGTCCCCTCAATCAAAATCAAGCTCGATGGGATGCGATTGCAACCCCTCAATTTCAGGTCGACCGCGAGATCCCCCGATCCTAGACCGACCATGAGGTATCTTCATCCAAAGGAAAACCCTTCAAGTCACGACACTAGGCCCGAATAGGCGTATTTCTACTCAACCTAAGTCAGCCTGAGAACGTCTTGAGGGGAGGTGTAGGTGGTCATGGCTGATCTAGAGTCGATGCGTGACAGCTGCAAATTGGCCCACACTAATAAGGTCTGACAATTTTTTTTTTCCTTCATCTATATTAATATTGGTTTCTCTCTTTTTCTTTTTTTTTTTATTTTAAAAAATACTTTTATTTTTTCTAAGAACCCTTCAATTATCATGAATTCAAACAACATTAATAAAATAACTTAATTTGATGTGCAGAGTGTGCCACCACACTATTTTCAATGACTTTGATATCCTCAATTTGAAACTAAAAAGAAAGAAAACAAAAACATCCAAAAAAAAAAAATCTCTTATGTTTGGTGTTATTTTCAATTTTTATGTTTTGTGTTTCAAGAAAATGTATTTTTAAATGTATATTGGAGAATGTGAATAAAATAAGAATGTGTTTGGATAAAATACTCAAAAATACATGGTGTGATGTGTTTTTTTTAAATGTGTTTGGTATTAATTTTTTTTAGTGTAGATATTTATAGCTATTGATGGTTAATGTTGATTATATATATATATATATATATGGAAAATTTTATCCAAACTTAATTTGACAGAACCTAATAAATCATATAGCGAGTGTATTGTAGTTGTCAAGTAATTGGTCATTCTGTTTAAATTATTGATCATTCATAAAATAAGTGTAAAACACCCATTATGTGATTAATATTGATTCAATTAAGTTGGATTTGAATTAGAATTTTTCATATATATATATATATATATATATATATATAGTGATGCCGAATCATTCTATTATATTTAGAAAAAATAAATTCTTCCTTTTGGAAGAAGACATGTCACCAGACATACTCCTGACCTTCAAAGAAGGAAAACGACTTTTAAAATAAAAACAATGCATAGCGATCATTTTTTTGGGCTAAAGAAAAAAGTGCCATTTTTGGTAAGACACCGTTTCTATCTAACCCTCATTCTGTGGCCCCTGCTTCATCCTCCTCCGCCAATCTGAGGCCGTAACGCACATATGTTATTGTTTGGTCAAACTTGTTCTTATTCTCAGAGTTCTGCTTATTTCAACACTACTGGGAGAATTTAGAGTTAACGTGGCAATTTGTCTAAACTTATATTTAGTTGGATTATTTTTGTAATCAAATCACCTCTAAGCTTTTTGTGCTTATTAACCCATTTTATTGTTTTAAGTTTCAATTATTCTTGTCAGAATCAATTATATGAATCATACATTTCAAATATTAATCACCAAAAATTATAATAAAATTTAATAATTAAATAAAAATATATTATATTGAATATCGTATATACGACCACATAATTTTAAAGGTTAATGTCATGGGCACAATCCTTTCATAAAAGATCGTTTATTAAGGAGAAATGTAACCCCCCGTGTATATAAATTGGTTCTAGACCTCTTCCCAAGCCAATGTGTGATGCGAACTGTTACTAAGAATGAAGGACTCGAGACCTCTTTCCTAAAAAATGTGAGGTGGGGAACTTTGAAGGTGACCCGCATCACATAAATTGATTCAAGATTTAGAGGGTCTTTGGGATTACTTTTGTTTTTGAATAAGTTAAAATTGTTGAAAAAATTGAGTAATTAAAATTGAGAGTATTTAAAAATAAAAGTGAAAAGTAATCAAAAGTTGATAATAAAAATGAGAAGTATTTAAAAATAAGCAATTCTAAAAAGTTCATTTTATTATAATTTTTCACTTAATTTAAATAGAAGTTCATAATCACACTCAAAACTGTTTTCTTTGTAGCCAAAAGCACCAAAATGCTTATTTGTAGCTATCCCAAATATCTTATTCCCTAACAAACGTGGAATTGACAGTTGTTACATTGACCTTCACCTAACCCAAACACGCCTCAGTAAGGTGTAAGGTTCCTTGAGCCAACCATCCCCTCAGTACTCTCACACATGTTTCACATTCGGGCATTGATGGGATTTATCTTTTTCACGGGCTTAACTTTGCCGCGAAGGGAATAATATTTATAGCACCGAGCGACTTGTGGCAACGTGCATATGCATGTTTGCATAAAAATTTCGCGTAAAGCAGAATATGCTAAAATTAATGGACAAATAAATTAAAGAAAATTTAATTAAATGGAATCCGTGGGAAACAACTCATATTTCTTTGTAATTTGTTCAATTACAAAGTATTTCTCATCATTTTAGTTATTCGTCTCATTGGCTTGAAGAACGTATTTCTCAATTGAAGTAGTGCTTGATATTTGAAGAGTTAGATGGGATGTCAAAGAGTTTGATGAATCGCGAGGGAAGACATTTGTTGATTGACTCTTCTTCTCAGACACAAGGACTTGTTGAGTTTGATAAATTTGATTTGCAAAAATTGTGCAGTCGGTTTGGAGGTTTGGAGACTGTCTTTGAGATTTGTAAACTTGATTGGGCATCCGGCTAAAAAAATTATTGAATGCATTCGGCAATTTTTAGAACTTTGAAAAACACTCGTGGACATTATTGATAATTCTCCTTCTTTAAATAGAGCTTTCCAAATGTTTTTTTTCCCTCATTCCCCGCTATTTCTCCTTCTTTCACAGTGTGCCTTGTAAGAAATTTAAAACCCCTTTATATAAGTGCTGAAGTGAGACTTACGATCAACTCAAGTACTTTTGGTGTTTTATCTTTTTTCATACATAGAGATACATATTATTAATAAGATAATATCAAGATTTTATCTCAATTTGATAAATATTATATTTTTTATATTTATTCTATAAATATATTTATTATTAAAAAAATTCCAAATTTTCCTGCCAACCACGGCAAATCAGGGTTTATTTGATGCTAGGGAGGTACCCACTGGGGCAAAACCTCCAACGTCCGGCACGTGTAAAATAAAGTTATTTACTTTTTTTTTTCTCTTTATTTCCTCCTTTAAATGTGAATTGCTCTCACAAACTAAACCATGGTTCAATTAAAATTGTGTGCTAAAGTTATTCTCCCACTAGTTTTAAAAAGTTTCTGATTACGAAAATTTTTTATATTTAAAAATTGAATCTTTTTTGGTCCTTAAATAAATATTAATAGCATTCTAGAAAATTATTAAGTTATGCATTTCATTCTAGAAAATTATTAAATTTATCTGAAAATATTCGAAATGAGTGAGAGAACAACTTTAGCACACAATTTTAATAGAACTATGGTTTAATTTATGAGAACAATTCACATTTAAAGGAGAACAAATAACTCCATTCGACACGTGTCGGACGTTGGAGGCTCTGCCCCAGTGGGTACCTCCCTAGCATCAAATAAACCGCAAATCAGTATATGTGTGAAACCCCTTATATAATTAAGGGTTAATTACATCTACCACCCCTCTAAAGTATCGATACTACAACTGGTCCCCCAAAAATTTTCAATATTACCAACACATACCCTATTAAAATCAAATATTACAAATACCCCCCCGGCGAGCCGGTATCCGGTCATATTTTGGTAAACTTTCGGTTTTGCCCCTCTATTTTCCAATTTATGTATTGTGTAAAAAACCCCAAAATATGTGAGTTGTGTAGTTACAAAATTACCCTCTTATTTATTTTTGCAATTAAAAAAAGGGTAAAATCAAAGAAAAATACAACCAATGGTTTCATAAAACCCTAGAACACCCTCTGTACCAGGGGAAAAAACCCATCTTTTCTGCAACCAAATACCTGAGATTTTGGTTTTTTCGCAAGAGGGATAGTCGTTGTAGTCCTCGACGAAGGCACAATCGGCAGCGGCGCACTTTGAGGAGCCTTTACACCGTTTCTGCTACTGGATGTGAAGGTAAGTACTTCGAATCACTTAGATGTACTAGCATTTAGCATTTTAGTGTTAAATAGGGGCGACATTTCGCTATTGAAGTATTTTGAGAAACATTGGTGCGGAAAAATGAGACTGGGTTAGGATTTTAGGGTTTTTTTGACAATGTTTTTGTTTTGTTGAAATTTTTGAATTTTTTTGGTGATTGTTGTCCGATTGTGGTTAATATGGTTTTTTTTATGTTAGCTGTTGTTAATTTTTTGAAAATCCCCGTTTTGGTACTGTTTTTTAAGGCATGCATGAGTACGGTTTTTTTCATGTTAGATTGGTGTTTAGTTGTTGTTTGGAGCAAATGGGTACATTATAACAATGAGTACGGTTTTTTTCATGAGTTGCATGAGTATGGTTTTTTTCAGAAGCTTGTTGTTTAGTTGTTGTTAATTCCCCTTTGTACAGGTTAGCAGAAATGGGGAGGCTAGAAGCTTTTAATATATTGATTCATTATAACAATGAGAAGAAGATGCTAAAGGGTGTCAATCCAAGAAATTACAAATATAAAGACTTAATAAAGGACATCACTGAAAAAGCATTCCCTGAGAAGGAAGAATTGAAAACAAGTGAGCTATTCATAGGCTATAACTTATATAGCTGGAATAGAATGGAGAGAATAAATGTGTTCATAGACGATGACATCTCTAAGATGTTTGCCACAAGTCCTAAGGAGATCAGGTTGTTTGTCAAGGCAATTGAAATAAATGATCATAATGAAGAGGAACAAGAACAAAGTACTAATGAAAATCAAGATGGTGGACAGGCTGATATGGAAGACAATCAAAATGTTCCTGTAATGGAGGATGCTTCCGTGAGAAACATTGACCTTGAGTGGCTTGATGATTATGTTGTATATGATGGCACAGTGTTTGGTGAAGAGGGTGTGGAAGATAGCAGTGAAGAGGGTATGGAAGATCAAGTTGATAGTCAATTAAATGAAGATGCTCAACAAGCTGGAAATAATAAAGAAGCACCATCAAGTGATGAATCATTGTCTTCTCTTGAGATCAGACAAGGTGGAGAAAGTGACAAGGAATTGCCTAGTCGATCATCGGACTCCGACATGTCAGATTATGAGTCCGATGACCACTGTGAGGTAGTTCATGACAGTGATGAAGACATACAGGCTGATCCACTAAAAGGTGGATCAGATGTGAGAACTGTTCACATTCCAGAAAACCCAAATGAGAGATTTAAACTGCAGAAAAATGATGCATTCTCCAACATTGAAGAATTCAGGAAAGTGCTAAAAGAATATTGCATCAGAAAAGGTATACAGATTTTGAGAAAGAAGAATGAATGAAGAAGAGTGACAGTGAAGTGTGCAGCTCCAAATTGCCCTTGGAGGGCCCATGCCTCATTGATGCCTGATGGATACTCTTTCATGATAAAAAGTGCTTCCCCTAATCATAGCTGCATCAGAGTTGACAGTTGAAAGAAGCTAGTTCAAATTGGATTTCAGAAAAGCTGGTGCCTATCATGAGAGCCAATCCAGAAATTAAGAATTCTGGATTACGAAATGAGTTAAAGAAACTTGGGGTTGATCCCACTTACATGCAGCTTTATAGAGCAAAATTGAAGGCCTTAGATATCATACATGGGAAGCCTGCTGAATCTTACGAACTCATGCCCAAATATGCAGCCATGGTTCAAAAAACCAATCCTGGGAGTTTTGTTAAGTTTGAGTTTGCATTGGATGAATCCGGCACGATCCCACCACAGCCTCTTTTTAAGAGGTTTTTCATTGGCATTGAAGCTCTCAAAAATGGGTTTGTACAAGGCTGCCAACCATTCGTTGGACTAGATGGATGCCACTTGAAGGGTAAATTTGGTGGAATTCTCTTGTCAGTAGTGTCATTGGATGGAAATATGGGTCTTTATCCATTAGCCTTTGCAATAGTTGAGACAGAGAACAAGGAAAGTTGGGGATTTTTTCTACATTGCTTGAGTCGGACGTTTGGAGGATTTGATCAGACCAAGCCTTGGACTTTTATGACAGACAGACAAAAGGTTATTTTTTCACAAACTTTTTCCATGTTTGCTGATTGTTTTGTGTGGATTTGTAATGAATGTTTTTTCATCTTTGTAGGGATTGGTTGAAGCTTTACACGATGTCGCACCGCATGCTGTGAACAGGAAATGTTGCCGGCATATTTATGCTAATCTTAGACAATCACATCTCGGTGTGTTGGTGAAGAAGCTATTTTGGGCTTCGGCAAGAGCTTATACAAAAGCTGGTTTCAACAGAGTAATGAATGCTCTAAAAGATGTAAAGCTAGATGCTTATAGGTGGGTTATGGAGATTGGGGATGCCTCTCTATGGGCAAGACATGCTTTTAGAGTTGATGTGAATAATGAGCATGTTACCAACAACATCAGTGAGAGTTTCAACAACTGGATTGGGCCTTTAAGAGCCAAACCTATACAGAAATTGGTGGATGGGATTCGGTCAAAGATAATGCATAGGGTTCAAACAAGGAGTCAAAGACCCAAGAAATAGAGTACAAGTGTTACGAAGAATGTCATGAAGAGGCTGAATGAAGCCAAGGAGGGAAGCATCAAATGTGACATATTGGTGGGCGGAACACATGAATTTGAAGTACAAGATGCCAATAAACACTTCATTGTGAATCTGTTGAACAAAGAATGCGACTGCCGTGTTTGGAACATATCCGGGATACCTTGTAAGCATGCAGCTGCTGCAATTGCTTACAAGAGGCATGATATTGAGACATATGTGGACACTAGCTTCTCAAAACAAACTTTTTTGACCTGCTATAGTCACAAAATTCATCCCATCCCAGACCCTGAATTCTGGACCGATTTGGATGATGTTGAGCCTGGAATTATTTTACCACCTATACTCAAAAGACAGCCAGGCCGCCCTAAAAAACATCGAAGGAGAGAATCTGGAGAGGAGCCAAGGTGTATCCCATCAAGGCGGCGAAAGAACACAAAGTGTAGTGTTTGTCAAAGGGAAGGACATAACAAGAGGTCTTGCACAACTTCACTGCGGAACCAGGTTAAATGCTTCGATATTAGGCTGAAATTTAATATTTTTGTACACTATTTCTTTAATTACTCATTTTGGGCTTAATCTAATTACTGTCTTATAGGCATCAAATGAGGTTGGAGCATCAACATCTAATATTACAAACATAGATACAGCAGTTGGGAGCAGTTCGGTTCGTACACGGTCACAAGGCACAAATTCAGCTCACATTCCTACTCAATCATCTCAAGTTAGAACACAGTGAATGGCTATTATGTTTTGGGCAATGAACACACTGTTTTTGTTAATATTTTGGTATGTGCATGCAGAAACATGCTAATTAGTAGCATATGCAGTGATGATTTTTGTGTTGATAGTTTTTGTGTTGATGGTTTTTTGGCCAATGAACAAACTGTGCATGCAGAAACATGCTAATTAGTAGCATATGCAAGTGATGATTTTTGTGTTGATAGTTTTTGTGTTGATGGTTTTTTGGCCAATGAACAAACTGTTTTTGCTAATGATTTATGCACTATAATGGATGATTTGGCATATGCAATGATGGTTTTTGTGTTGATGGATGCTTTTGGCTAGCTTTGGATTTTGTGTTGGTTGTTTTTGCTAAGTAGGAGTTATTAACATGTTGATGATGTTGTTTTGGGTGAGTCGCATAGGGATAGTTTTCATTTTGTTTTGTTCATGAAAATTTGTTTGAACGTACTACCATTACAATTGCATAATAGAATTCCTACGGAAATACAAAAATACTTAATTCCGTATCTCACTTGCTAAAAGTAGATACAATTTGTGCTAACAAATAAATGGCAAGTAATACAAGGTTCAAAGCTATAAGCTTTTGCACAATGGTTGAATTTGCAACTTCGGTTGGTCGAACATTTGTTCTCATCGAGCTTGTTGCTTCCTCCTCCACGTTACGGTTCTCTCTTCTTTGTATGAACCTCGTATCTTCATTTTCTCCTTCCACCGAGAATGGATAACACCAATGTGAAAAATCATGAATTGGACACCAATAAAACAACTTATAGCGGTTTGCCGGTGTGTCCGCCACCTTGATAGTGGTTTTCATACCACAATTCATCTTTTGGCAAATTTCTTTCCTATATCTCAAACCATACACACAAGAAGAAGAACTAGAAGAAGCCATTTGAGGAAATTGTGGTGAAAAAATGGCAAAAACCACTGATATTTATAGCCTTATTAGGCTCATAACGGTCAAGAAATTGGGAGCAACGTCCATTTTTTTAAAATTGCAACGGCTAGTATTTTCTAACTGAAACATTGCCTAGAAAATTACAGTTACCACCCCTCATATTTATAATTATTACATAAAACCCCCCTATTAGATCAAAATATTACAAAAGGCACCCACTGGAATGGAAAATGTACGGAATGTACGACATGGGTACTTTTGGAATTTCATAAAAATTTTGCTTACGTCACCAAAATATGACCGGATACCGGCTCAGCAGGGGGGTATTTGTAATATTTGATTTTAACAGGGTATGTGTTGGTAATATTGAAAATTTTTGGGTGACCAGTTGTAGTATCGATACTTTAGAGGGGTGGTAGATGTAATTAACCCTATAATTAATGTAGTAACTAATACATAATGATGGAAAAGAAGCATGTATAAATTTTTTTTCTTTTTTATTCACAAAGGTGTAAATGTTAATTTTTCTTTTTACTTTTGTTTTCTTCCTGTAATCAAAGATGTATGGTGATTTCACGAAAAAAAAAGTTGAGATGAGAATTTGATTCTCTATTTTTAGAATAATTTTGCCCTGTATAGTACTCATGGTTTCATTGGTAATTATCTCTCAAAATACAACGACTTCTTGAGATAAGATCACTTCAAATGTCAAGAACAATGAACAAAAAGTATGTAGAACTCTTGAATTTGAACACAAAATGCTTTAGAAAATGTGTGGGGTGAAATGAAGAATGCTATAAATGCTTTCTGGATAAGAATGAATAATTCTAACATAATTGAAGTCTATATATAATATTCGAAAGGTCATAATCATTCACTAATAGGTGCAAATTGCACCTCTTGGACAACACCGATTGGTGTTCAAATTGGTTCGGTTGCACTGAACTTGGCTCGTGCCAATTTGGTCTTCCCCGCACCAACTGTTCGTTATCCCCAATCCAACTCCAATTACCTTGTATAATAATAGAAATTTCACTATTAGAAAAATCATTTTTAGCCACGAATTTGGCAAAAATCCATGGCTAAGTAAATTAGCCACGTAAAAAATCCGTGGCTAAAAGTGGCGTGGCTAAATTTAGCCACGCCCTGGCCTTAGCCACGGCCCATCCGTGGCCGAATTTGGCCATTTAATCGTTAAAATGTCTGGTCGTGGCTAGAGGCCACGGATTAGACACAGCCAGACCGTGGCCTTTAGCCACGGACTGGCCGTGGCTAATCCGTGGTTATGGGGGAAAAAAAAGCGCTAATCGTGACCCAAACCTGCAACCCGTGCCCGCGCCCGCGCTCGCGCCCGAACGCAGACCCCCACCCGCGCTCGGACCTAAAGCCGCATCCGTAAGCATTTATTTTTTTTGCGCTCAATGAGAGTCAAACACGAGACATCGATGTTATAATTAGAGCATGTAACTGTTGCGCCAAAGGAATTCTTTGGTTATTGAATGGTTTTTTTTTATATTTAAAATATATTTTTGCAGTATTTTAAATTTAAATTATCTAATAAATTTCATTAGTTTTATCAATTTTTGTAATTTAATTTTAGTATTTTTTATAAATTATTAAACAATTATTTTTTAAAATTAAAGATACTTACCTTTGACTTTATCCTTCAATATCCAGCTTTTCTTTTTATGACAAATATTTAATAAATTAATATATCAAAAACAAAAATTATAACAAAAATCTATTTATGTAATTTATATTTAGATAATAGCAACTTTAATTCGTGATCATTTGTCAATATCTTCGTATCTGTGTGGTATTATATATATATATATGTCAAGCACACATATCATATATATATATATATATCAATATATGTATCTATTTTATATATGTCCAAGTATATATGTATCAATATATATATATATATGTCGAAGTATATATATATATGTATCAATATATATATATATGTCCAACTATATATAGATAATTTATATTTAGATAATTAAAATATCAAAAACAGAAATTATAACGAAAATTTATCCGTGGTCCAAAAAACCAAAAAAATCAAAAAAGAAAAAAAAAGCCACGGCCATTCCGTGGCTAATTTTTTTTTTGTTTTTTTTTTATTTTTTGCACCACAAATAAATTTATATATATATATTATTGATACATATATAAATTTATATCGATACATATATATATATATATATATCCAAGTATATATGTATCAATATATATATATTTTCGTGGCTAATCCGTGGCTATATATATCATAATATATATCATGTGTATATATATATGTTCAAGTATATATATATCAATATATGTGTATATATACATATATGTATCAATATATATATCATATATATGATATATATCAATATATGTGTGTATATATATATATATATGTCCAAGTATATATATCATATATACATGTATCAATATATGTATATGTCAATGTGTATCGCATATATATTAATATATTATATGTACATTATAATCCTCTATATATAGTCTATATGATATAACTATATATCTATATATAACATATCTAATATATGTTATAAATGTAGTGAACGTATATATCGATCTAATATATATATCTATATATCTAATCATCTATATGAAATAAACATATATCAGTATATTATATATCTAATATATGTTATATATGTACATATATATCTAATATATATACATCTAATTTGACGCACCCGCATCCGATCACACGGTGGCCTCATGCACAGATATTGTCCCGCCTGCCGTGGATACCCGGTGGGGTGCCTTTGAACCACGGGGGGGTTTTCAAAACGCGTTTATACATGGGAGAGGACTTGGCCCTTATAAGGAGCTCAAGCGCCTCGTCTCCACTCGATGTGGGACGAATTGCGACTGCATCATAAGCCCCCTAGACGAGGGGCTTGAGAACCATTCGGTTCCCACAGACGGCGCCATATGACGCACCCGTATCCGATCACACGGTGGCCTCATGCACAGATATTATCCCGCCTGTCGTGGATACCCGGTTGGGTGCCTTTGAACCACGGGGGGGTTTTCAAAACGCGTATGTACATGGGAGAGGACTTAGCCCTTATAAGGAGCTCAAGCGCCTCGTCTCCACTCGATGTGGGACGAATTGCGACCGCATCATAATTATAAATGAATAAATATATATATAAGTATATCTAATCTTATATGTATGTAATATATCGAATCATTTATTATATATATCAATATATATAATATACATATATTACTTAAGTTGAAGTGGTGTAATGGTTTAATATTCTAACTTCAACTAAAAGGTTAAGAGTTCAAACCATACCTGGTGCCAAAAAAAAAAAATATTTGGCTTTGGAATTTTAGCCACGGTCTGGCTGTGGCTAATCTGTGTCTGTTAGCCACGGCCAGACCGTGGCTAAATTAGCCACGATTTGGCCGTGGCTAATCCGTGGCTAAAAATTGACGCCAAATTTCACGCTAATTTTAGCCACCAAAAATAGCCACGGATTGGCCGTGGCTAAAATAGCCAAGGTCAGGCCGTGGCTAATCCGTGGCTAGGTTTTTTTTTATTTATTTTTAAATCCGTGGCTATTAGCCACGGATTTTTTCTGTGGCTAAAATATGTAGCTATATGCAAATTTTCTAGTAGTCTTTGGAATATTTATCCAATGTATCTCGTTTTTATTTATTCTTCTTTATAGTACAAGTACACTACTCTGGCAAACTTCGTTTCATTTAATTCAGTTTTAGTTTAGGTTTATGCTTTGGATTCAAGTCAACCCAATTTAAATTTGTATTTAGTCCAAAAAGAATATTCATTAATTACGCC
>CM047884.1:7901875-7926875 GCA_026212405.1 Petrea volubilis
GCCTTAAGTAGAGGTTTTCTTCTTCTTTCTTGTGAAGAATAGGCAAGCTTCCATACTCTTGTGCCCAAGCAATTTAAAAGATCAAGCTTGAATGGCCTAGAGTGAGAGCTTTTGCCAAACATGCCTCCAAGTTGAGGATTTTAGTTATTTTGCCATCTTCATGTTATTTTAAAGCTTTATGGTTAATTTTTCATATTATAACTCTTGTTGGGAGGAATTTGAAGGATGGATAGACTTGTGAGCATGATCTTGAAGATGTTATGTGATTAATATGATTATTTGGAGTACTATGTGCTTACTATGCTTTCTTGGAACTATGTGATTATTGTGCCCTTTTTGCAATAATATGGAATTTTTATGCTTTATTTAAGCTATTATGTGAGTTTTATGCTTTATATGAAGTAGTTTGAAACCATGATACTTTATTTAAGCTATTAAGGGAATATCCTATATTGTTCTTGAAGGTCTTGGTAAAGAAAGCTCCACATATCTATTATTTGATAAATAGAACTTTTATTATACTTTATACTATAGATTTATGCCTATTTTAGCACTTTAAATACTATGGATTTATGCTTATTTTGTTATAAAGATATGCTTATTTTATATACATAAAGGATTTTAAACTTATGATTATTTTTATATCTAAGTTATATGTTTAAGTTGTACGTAGATATACATAAATATATAATATATTTAGGGATTCATTATAGGTTAACCTATCTACTTAATCCTAATTATAATAGATCTATATATATATATATATATGCTATACGGATATGTATATATGTAGTTATATATATATTTTTATGTTATATGTACATATAGGTATATATGTAGTATTCATATATTTATATATCTTATATTTTGTCTATCTATATATTTATACTAGTTATATTTTAATCTATATATTTTATATTTATACTAGTTATATTTTAATCTATATATTTATATATTTATACTAGTTATATTTTAATCTTTATATTTATAAATTCATACTAGTTATATTTATGTATTTATATTTATATGTTGTCTATTTACATATTTTTGCTACTAGCTATTTACATATTTAGCATTTCTAAGTAAATAAGCTTAATAAGCAAATATAAAGCTTTCATTTATAAGTGTGGAGCTTACTTTACTAAACTATAATATAAACTTTCAAAGATTATGTGCACGTGTGAACAAATTGCAATTCTGTGAATGGGCCCATATCTGCTGGAATGGTCTGGGGGGTGTTCCACAGGGACATACTATTGAGTAGCCGGGAGAGTTCACACTCCTTCCATCTTCTAATCCCCCCTTGGGTAGACAGAGGGATCTACTCAAGAGAGAGGGTCGTAGGACAATACTAGGCGTATGCCCGGGATTCGACCATTGGAGGATAAGGCTGGCGGGAGAAATGTGATGGTTGTTATTTCGGCCCGGGTAGTTATAAGGGTCACTGTCAGGTGACAAAAGGTAGAAAGTGTGAAACTATATGCGTGCTATGTGTAACTAATATGCACTTGACACCCGAACACCTTATGTGCATAAAGAAATGTTTCTACTCAACGTATGTTGATTCCGTGTTACTTCATGATTTAGATGCTTCCAAAGCTAGCCTTTATGATGATGAGGAGGATGAACCTTTTGAAGCATTTTACTAGGAAGGAAGATGTAGGATTTCCGCTGCGTAACTGTATTTTGTGGTTTTTTGTTGCTTTTTGCTTTGTAGAGATAGTAGAACTAGCAAGTCGATACTCTCTTTTTTTTGGATGTACCCTTATGTCTGTAAAGAACCTTATATGTTTTGTAATTAATAATGTATGCATGTATGCAACCACTAATGCTAATAACAATAATACTAATACTAATAATATAATAATAAATAAGGGTTTTTGGGGTTGTCATATGATCATAGTCATAGGACATAATATACTTATGTTTGAACTCAATTTGATCTATAAATTTAACATATATATCCATGTATTGAGCTCAACTTAACTACCTAAAAAATTAAGCTACGCAATCTTAGTTAACCTACATAAATTCACATAAAAAAATGCATTTTTTTTTCAATATTAACTATAGATATAAACTCATGAGAACACTCGCTTTAATGTATTCTCTTATTAGTGAATTAATTAAAAGATTGCTACTTTTTTTCTTTTTTTTTTTTGTGGTGATATAATATTTGGTGATCGTATGAAATGATAATTGAAATGTACCTACCATTCTTAGAAAGCTAATGCAAACAATTGAAAAACAGTGATTCCAATAGAGTGACATAGTGCTATTATGATAGTATATAGTTTTTATAAATGGTAATCGTCTATTGTATGGTATTAAATGATGTCATTTTTTTCGATCTTTACATACATGTTCATCATTCATGTAGCTATGACTTGGACTGTAGTTTCTTTTTTTTGTGTGTGTGTGTGTTTTGTTTTGTTTTTTTAGAGTAAGTGGCTAATGCGGTGAATGGCTTAGGCAGACACAAAAATGGTTTCATGATGTAACTAATCGTACACGCGAACACAGATAAATATACACACAAAAAAGATTAATTTTATTTTCATTTAGATTCTCTTTGTACTTTTATGTTATTTTTTTTATGATGTTTTACAGTGTAATTAGAATTCATCAAAACGATAATTCAATAATAGGTTAAATTGTTATTTTATAATTCAATTTTTAAAAAATTAATTATTGTTTTGTTTTATATTGTATTCATTCAATGATCTTTTTGTTGTCATTTTATTATAATGAAAACTTTGTTAATAAGATTAATTTCATTTTCATGTAAATTCTCTTTGGACTTTTGTGTTATTTTTTTATGATATTATACAGTTTGATTAGAGTTCATCAAAAAGGTAATTCAATAATAGGTTTAATTGTTATTTATAATTCAATTTATCTCTAAATTAATTATTAATTTGTTTTATATTGTATTCATTCAATGATCTTTTGTTGTTATTTTATTATAATGAAAACTTTATTAATAGGTTTAATTGTATTAAAGAGAATCAATTTGCTCCTTTGGTTTTTTTTTTAATTCTGAAAAATTATCATCATGTCATGAAATCATATTAATCAAACTTAGTCATTTTGTTCACAGGCTAAAATTTGTCCAACTTACTCATGTAATTCAATCCGCGGGTAGTCTTCATCACAACTTTCATTTAAATTATTTATTATTGAGTTTTATATTGCACTGATTCAACGATAATTTGTTGGTTTTAATTTATGAAAACTTCAATAATAGGTTTAATTGTATCAAACTGAGTCATTTCACTCCTTTAATAATTTTGCATGTTAGATTTCGTAAGATTTATACTTGTTTTAGTATTTGTTGTGTATCAAAATTTTGCATGTTAGATTTATTTGATATTGAACTTGCAATTGCTCAATTTTCCTAAATTTTTACTAAAACAGTGAAGAGGATTTTTGTTGTTTTACTAAAACAAAGTCTTATTTTCCATTCTCATATCGAGAGTATTTATGCAGTTTGATCAAAAGAATTACTTTTGTATCCACATAATTTGAAAACTATTTTATGCATAGAATTTATGGCAATATGAATTATCAATATGACATTTAATTTAAAATTTTGATTGATATCATTCATTCCGTGCATAACACAGATTATATACTAGTGAGTGTGTGTGTGTATAAGTTCCCCTTAATCAATATTTTAATCTCTTCAATTTATTGAACTGTCACATTTTACTTTTTATTTTTCCCTGTCCTTTTTTCTCTCTCCTGCCCATCCACTACAAAGTTATCTTTGTTTGTCTTTTACTTGTTCAATCTCCCTTATGACCGACTATTAAATAATGTTTTAACTCTTGTATAATTACTTTTCAATCATATAAATTTCTCTTATTTTAATTTAATAAATAGTAAAATAATTGTTCCTATGTTAAATTTAAGAAATATTCATAATTTAATTTATTCAACACTCGCATCTATAAATAAATTATATATGTCTTAATTTTATATATATATTGAGTGTGCATACATTACTAATATAATATAAAAAATGTGTAAGTGAGTTGTGACTCTCTCACTTAAACACCCATGCAAAGAGGGAGAAGAGACCAAAATTTTAAAAACTCTCGCTCTAAATTCCAACTGAATACGGAAATGTAGTCCAAGCTTCAAAAAGCTTTCATATGCCGTTCAAATTCACAATGTATAATTATTAAGTTTATCAATGCATGTGATACTAATCAAACATCTCCAAAAATGTTATTTTAAGTTTTACAAATTTCCAAAACACATGCATAAGCCATTGAGTAGGTTGCACTTGCACTTGCATATTCCACAATTTACAAATGCGGCCACCAAGTTACCTTCGAGCCAACTGCACTTCTAAATTCCTCAAATTTTCAAGATGCAAAATTCAATCTTTCCCAGTGACTCTACAATTCTTGCAAACCAAATCCTTCTAATTGAACAAATTCTTTTACTTGAGACGAAGATCTATCAAAAGATATTTTACTTTGTGATTCATTCAAGTTCTATGGCATGTATTTATCAAGATAGTAAGTTGGCAGTAACTTATTCAATTAAGAAAACACATGTTTTTCAAGCCCTCATGGCCTAGAACAAGAAGAGAGGGAATAATTAAGAGATATACTTTATTCGTAATTGAAAGCTCACACAAAAAAAAAAAAAAAAAAAAAACAGAAATTATATTAAATTTATGTTTTTGACGTATCTATTCATTCGATCTCATCACCAATTTTTATTTATGCAATATTTGTGTTGGGGCACCCAAATTCATTCCTCACATTTATATACAGTTTAATTGCTACATCAATTCTTAAACTTTTGTGCATTCACTTATGATGAAAATAAAAGGATATTCCTATTGATGCAATATGAAAAATGCACGACTGGAATCAAGTACTTTAGGCGGAGTCATAAATTTTTGTTTGGGAATGAAACTATATTTCTATAAAATATTAAAGATTTTTTAGGTTGGGGTGGAGTGGGGTGGAGGGGGGGGGAACCGCATCCACCAAGCTTAGCCTCTGACGGCTTCTTATCGAGATTCTACTGGAGATGCTCCCGCACAATGGGAGTGAATACACATGAGACTAGCCGATTTGCACCAACATAAGTTTTTCGATACTCAAGCCAGTGTTGAGGCTATTTAGCGAAATGTATGAGGTGAACAATAGTATTGCAAAAAAAAACTAATATTGTATAACTTACAAACTGCTTGAGGTTGGGCATATTTATATGTAATGGTCATGATTTAACATGTTTGATGGGATTGGTCAATTAGTTCCCATCTGAAGTACAACAAAGCATGTTGGCTATTGCTTTTTTGTCTTTAGAAACCATCTCCAATATGAGTTGGCTATACTTACTCTTTAGTGGGGATGAGAACTTTACATTAAATGCATATTGCATTCATTTAATACTAAAGATATTCATCATATCGTAGTATTAATTACACTTGAAAATGATGCTACCTTTGAAGCAGCATTAGCAATGGATACTGACATAAATTAAAATGACAAGAGGCTTAAGAAAAAGACGCAGTTATGTATAGTGGTTGGGCCGAAGCTTAATCCACTACCTAGGTATATTTCACCCTAGGCTTTTAAACCTGTAAAAATATATTTTATTAGTATACTGTTTTGACACAAACTGGAATACAAAAAAAAAATGGAACGATACAGAGTGGCAAAAACCACTTTCACAGCTAATGAGTAACTGGTAGATGCCTGGTACCAACACAGAGGTGTCTGGTCCTTAGCACTCTAACTTGTACACGTATTTAGCCTATCAATACACAGTAACACTTATTCAAAATCAAGCAGAGGCAAGCAGAGTGAATAAGATGCTCCTCTGGTACTGCACAGGCGGTTATTTATACTTGCAGCAGCATGCCTATCAATAAGGCAGTATATTCTTCCTTCTTGAGATCGGTGAGTGAGGGTTATTGATTTGATCTTGACAAGGTAACAGATTAATTGGTCAAAGACTCATAATATTGCATGACCAACTCTTGCCATAGTTAATCCCTTATTTAAGGATCATAAGAGATATTGCATCCAATCTTCCTTAGTCAGCAGATCACAAAAAATTTAGTCCAACCGTGTTTCCTTTCATTAGAAAATCACAATCAACCACTTGCCAAAAATCATCGTCAAAATAATGACTAGGGCTAACACATACAAAGGTGCCTATATTTTTATAGGATGAGTGGCAGTCTTGTATTAAGTGGGCCTTAAGACCCAAGTTTAAGGGAGGGCATCTCGAGGTCCTTCGGTTGTCGAATGTTGTTTGGCCTCGAATGCTATTACCTCTGTCACGCCCTGGATCCCGGGACGCGGCACGGCGATGCCCCTAAGCCCGAAGGACTCAGAGACACCAAGCCACGGAAATCAGAACATACTAAAAACCATTAAATATTCATTTAAAATCCTTAGTCTCGCAGCAGATAAAATAATAATCCTAACTATTACATCTTTAGTTCTAAAACATAAATCGTAAACCAATCTATAATAGTCTTAATGGATAGTCATAAAAGAAAACCTCAAAACAAATAACTATAACTAAAGTCTCTACGCAAGGACTCCATCGATCCACTCACCAACCCCAAAATTGTCCCTCGTCACCCTCGTCGGTACTATCCTTTGCAAAATAGTTATTAGTGGTGTGAGCGCACTCGCCCAGTAAGGGATCTCTTGACCCTCTATCGAATTTGAGCAAGTTACATATATATAACATCAAAATCGCACTTTGCACACATAGACAATATTCAAAAATTAACGTTTTCCACTTTCAAGTAACAGAACGGATAACAAAACAAAAGCAGACAACTTCATTTATATATCCATGCTCGTGAACATTCAAAATCTCTATTGGCCAACTTGATCAAGCCCTAACTATAACCCCGTTATGTGGGTTCGGACACTACTATTATTACCCGTATGAGGGTCTTAACTACAACCCCGTTAAGTGGGTTCGGACACTACTATTATTACCCGTAGGAGGGCCTTAACTATAACCCCGTTAAGTGGGTTCGAAAATTGCTACTGTACCCCGTAGCTCGGTCGAAAATTTCGGAACTTGTTCCTACTAATAGTATCCCAAGTGTTCGGAGCATGTTTATAAATACACATAGAGCACAACATGAAACAACTTTAGCTTTTCATATAGAAAATTCATAAAATAGCATGCTCAAATCCACTTTTTATATATGAAAATAACTTTTTCAACGAAAACATAAATTTATGGAAAACTTATTTTTATAAAAACAAATAGAGGGAAGAAACCACTTATCTTGACATATAAGTGCTCGTACAACTCTAACAAACTTGGAGTTATGTCCTACTCCCGGTCAATCAAATCTATAATAATAATAAGGAATAAATATGGTGAAGATAATGCTCCTCAATTTAATGAAATCTTGTACGAACTAACCCCTCAAATAATGACTTATTATACTCGTATAAACATAGATAATCTCCCAAAAATATATAGAGCATATCTTATTATACTTTTATTGAAATAGTACAAAAATCTAAATTGAAAATAGTACTCATAAAATCTCTAACTATTATTACACTAGCTTGATCCTAATTGCCGAATATGTATCAATAATAAAACCTTGAAATTGCACTAGAATTCCTACATCATGCTCGTGTCATAACTTAAAGTATATATGAAGGTGTACCCGTATCTATATATCTCTACATGTGTATGTATATGCATATATATATACACACATATTAGGCATGGAGTAACACCCATAACAATTAAGATTACTAGATTAACATCATCAGGTGGCAACATCAAGAATCTAGACACCAACCTTTATTTCCGATAGTGGTAAGACTTGGCTAAAATTGAGTGAATAAATTCCCTTTGGACCTACTCTATGAAAGAGATGTATCTAGGAACCTATATATATATATATATATATATATATATATATATATATATATTAGCCAAAGGACAAGATCATAAAAATGTTGATCACACGTGAAGCCATTAGTCACATCTCGGTAAACGTGATCTGAAGCAAATTGAGAAATTTAGTTATTTGTTGTAATCTTTCAATCATTAGATATAATATGGGTGAATATATATATATATATATATATATATCAACTAATTATGCTAAGAGAGTAAAAGTTCTAGTGCTTTGATGAGGCCAAATCCACCCTGGCCACGTACGCGCCTCCTCATCTTACACGTCGGATCCTGGTCAGCACATGACGCCATCCCCCTATCGCCGCGTGTCAGGCCTATCCCGATCAGGCCCAGTCTTTTTCTTGACGGCCTTGTTCGGGCAGAGCTCGCCACACCCCCTCGATGAAACGACATGTTCGATGTCCACCATATTCTCTCCTCGGAGTCAACACTCCTCGAACAAGGAACGCACCCCACGCGCCCGCAGCGCGTCCTGACGAGTGCCCGTTACCAACAACGGGATTGGGCCAACCTAACTCTGGCCCGGCCCACCTATTTTTTTTTTATTATTATAAATAGTACGACGACACTAGTCATTAGGTAAGACAACTTTTATCTACTAATACGCTGAACATTATTTACTGTTCACCTGCCCGAATTCTGACTTGAGCGTCGGAGGGTCTTCGCCGGAGACACTTCCGGCTAGTCTCACGTGTGTTCCATCCTTGCAGAACAGGACCCGACCAGCATTCAGTCACCCTTACTCGGATATACCTGACCGGATTCGGACACTTACTCCCAGGACGAAGTGACGTGTACCGCAGGACAAAATCCGACCACATCATGCTTGCAAATTCAATTTACCTCTGCCTGGCTTCTCAATCTTGGTTACGATGTTGTGCAAGCCGAGTGATATGGCGTCTACTTTATCTCTCCAATATGTTTGTGTGTGTAACCCTAAATCTCTAGTTAAATATAATGATTAATACTAACTTGACACACATTAGAATTTATAATTCACAAAGGATTCCTAGACCTAATAGGATTAGCCCAATAATCCTAGGCCTAGCTAATAGCATTAGCCCAATACTCCTAAACACAATAGGATTTAATTAATATTAATAATATTAACAATATCAATAATAATGATAATAATGAAATAATAATCGGTATGACTAATAATAATCATAATAACAATAATCAATGTTAAAAGAAATAATGGCAATATTAAAAAAGTGTAAGTCCTAACAATAATAATACTAATAATAATACTAATAATAATATAATAATAATAACGATAATAATAATAATGATGATATAATACTAATACTAATAATAATAATAATAATAACACTAATGCAATAATAACTAAAATAATAATAATAATAATAATAATAATAATAATATATGTCCCATAATTGGGTCAGGGTATCACAACCTCGTACGGGGGGGAGGGGGGGCTCAAGGCATTGAGCATCTCAGCCATCCCGAGCCTCTCGAGGCCGGAAGACCTCTCAAGCATTGTTTCCAGATTGTTCTAAGCTAGCAGGGGGATCTCTAGTGTAGTGTCCTCGAACCCATTCAGGGGTAGCCTTTCGAGGGCACCTTGGGGAGTTCTCTTGCCCTTGGATTACATGGATAAGAGCAAGTCCTTCAGAGGGTTCTTTGAATGGCCTTCGTCTCTATTCAAGGGCCCTTTGGCTTGAACCCAATTCGTTCAATTATTTTGGGGTCACCTACTGAGTGATGTGTTTTTTTTTTTTTTTTTGCCTAGCCAATGATGTGTTCTAGGGGTATACCACATCACATATAACCTCAAAGCCTTGTATAAATATAAATACATTTGTTCAACTATATGATTTTAAAATATATAATACTGACTTACCAGTTGATGCTCGCAATAAAGTTGGGTTTGTAACATCTGGGGATGCAATGGATTCAAAGTTATACCTAAACCCCAACTCGGTCCATTACGATTATATATATTCTTTATTAATATATATAACTTTATATATTTTATATTTATACTTTTTTTATACAAACTAATATATCGCATGAATAGTCACCTAAAAAAAATATTAATATGATATTCTTGTATATAGAAATAATTATAAAATATTAGTGAATAAGTTATGATTTCAAAATATATATAAATAAATATACGACAATGGTATTCAACTTTTCTCAAAAAAAAATATGGTCATAGAAATTTGTAAATACTTAGCACATTGGTATTATAGGGATGGCAATAGGTCGGGTTCGGACAAATTCGGGACCTGCCCCGCCGGGGATTTGTTGGACATGGTAGATCGGTTTAAAATTTTAAAATAATTAAAAAAACATATATTTTTTAAGAAAATTGATATTATTACAACTTTATAAACATTGAAGAAATAATAGTACTATCAAAGCATATATTTATAAATTTTTATGAACATATTTTAAACACGAGTACTATCAAAGCATATTTTATGATGAAAAATAAACACGAGTTAAATCAAACTTAAGCATTATAAACCTTCAAGAAGATTAAAACAACCATTTTAAAATCCGATTAACGTTGTTTAAATGTTAAGTGAGACCAATCTAGTTTCGTTTTTAACATTTTCTTGCAATAAATTTAGAAAATGCATGCTATTCGACAAACCTTTTTTTGGGAAACTCTCTTTTAAGGAACTAAACAAGCCTTTCTTTTCATTGTCCCAACAATGAAACCAATATTATGAAAAATGATATCGATCGTAAAAGCCAGCGTGTTGAATTGTACATCCAAATGCATTTTCTCCAAAAAAATACATGACATCAATTAATTTTGATGACTCGTTCAAATATATTTTCACTTGCCACATATTTGTGCACACCATCTAAGAATGTATTCCTCTAAAATATTTATTTCAAGCAATGACGATGACCAAAAAAAAAAAAAAAACAAACACAACAAACTGTTTCTTCATAAAAATTATTATTTTTTTTTATGAAATATAAGGCACATGCTTTTCGATTGAAAACATAAAAGTACTTTTGTGGAAATGATTTGCAACAGAGTGTTGGTGGCATGAATTTGTAGATTGAGGATATTTCATAATTTTTTTAATAGAAAAGATGAAATTTAAGGATATTCCATAAATTTATTCAAAATAAATACATATTTAGATACTAAATCGGCGAATGCATCAGAGAATGTATTTAGTTGAGTTATTAGAAATAATTAGTGTAATGCAATTTTTGGATCAAACGTGCAGGGCGTATAAGTTTTGGGCATTTACTTTTTTTTATAATGCTCGTCTTTAATATAAAATTCTGTTTGATTAAGAGCGTAATCTAAATTTGTACAGTTTGGATTAAAGTTGGCAACATCATGTCGTAATAATAATTCAATAAATATATATATATTTTTTGAATAAGTGAAATATATAAAATATCTGTACATTCGCCTGAGATAGAAAGACAGATTTAAAAAAGAAATAACAATTAAAACGAACAATTTCATTTAAGTTGAAACAATTTTGTAATAAATAAATACTTCCATGTCAAGACCCAAGAGTACCGTTTCCAAGTGGCACGTGACATCTAAAATTTGAATTGTGGATTTCGGAAGCAAACCGCCTTTTTCTCCATTTCAATTTCTTTTTGGGGCCCCTTTCACAATCCCATTATAGCCCTTTCTCTCTCCTCTTTTTCATCTCTTCTCTCCAGATTTCAAATGAAATAGCCGCCCTCTCTATCATCCACCTTCCAACTCACTGTCCGTCAACGCCGATCTCCCAATTTCAGAATCAATCCTCTATTGTCAGCTGGGAAATGTACTAATTTTCCTCATTTATTTCGTTTTTGTGCTCTAATGTCCATGCTGATATATACATATATATATATATATATATATGTGTGTGTGTGTGTGTGTGTGTGGTGGGGGTGGGCCATCTGTGTAATCGAAATGTGGGTTGCGGGTAGTGGGATAATGGGCACTCAGTTCTGCTGACTCTTCTTTTGTGGGTTTTTTTGTTTGTTTTCCAGATAGCGAGAGTCTAGGGTTTTGGTTGTTGGCGAGGCAACTGCTGATCTGCGGAAGATGGAGAACGGCGAGTCATCACAGAGTGTGAGAGTTGCTGTCAACATCAGACCGCTCGTTACTCCCGAGCTTCTTGTAGGCTGTACTGACTGCGTTACAGTGTATCCGGCAGAAAAGCAGGTTTTCATTTCAACTACACAAGTTTTTTTCTTTAATTATATATATCTATATATTTTAAGAGATGACATTTTTTTTTCTTGCTGATTTGTGAGATTGTGAAACACGGGGATATTGATGTTTCATTAATATTGCTGCAATACCTTTTAAATTAGCCAAATGTTTGCGTTTTGTACAGCTACAGATTTTACTTTTTTAGGATATCTCGTATTCTTTTCGCTGAATTATGAGATTTTGAAACATGGGTATCATGATATTTGATTAATATTGCTGCAAGACCTTTTAAATTAGCAAAAATGTTTGCATTTTTATTTGAAACTACAGTCAAATTTGATAAACTAGCAACAACCAATTGGGCAAGTTATTCAAGGTCTTCTTTTGCTCTAAGTCTCATATGCTCATTCAGTTCCTTTTTTTTTTCCTTTTATTTTAATGATTATTAGTAATTTGAACTTGAATTTAGGAATTAGTTATGTTAACTGGTTCTTGTTGGTTCTGGTGAAATTGTTTTCACAAACAGGTTCAAATTGGATCTCATGCCTTCACATTTGACAACGTCTTTGGCAGCAAGGGATGCCCATCTTCATCAATATTTGATGAATGTGTTGCTCCACTAGTTGATGCCCTATTTCATGGCTATAATGGCACAGTACTTGCTTATGGCCAGGTTTGCCAGTTACTACAATTTCACTATTTAATTACTCTTTGTTCTAATGTTGCAAAGAAGTTGCACTTCTATTTTTTCATGTGCTCGTGATTTTAAGAAATGGAGTTAACATGGAAGTTCATCTGTTGTCTTTGATTATTTATTGTTAGACTGGTTCTGGGAAGACTTATACAATGGGTACAAATTATAATGGTGAAGAGCATAGAAGCGGTGTCATTCCTAGAGTAATGGATACTATTTTCTCAAAAGTGGAGACTATGAAAGAAACCACAGAGTTTTTGATTAGAGTATCTTTTATTGAGGTATTGAATATATAGTTTCAAAGTTTATTACTGATCTGGGAGAATATTTAATTTTCAAGTTGCTTATCTTTTTAAGTTTGATTTTGCAGATTTTCAAGGAAGAGGTGTTTGATCTGCTAGATCCAAAGACTACTGGGCCTGCAAGAGCTCCCATTCAAATTAGAGAAAGAGTCAATGGAGGGATTACACTTGCAGGGGTCACAGAGGCAGAGGCGAGGACAAAAGAAGAGATGGCTTCATACCTACTCCAGGGTTCACTATCTCGCGCTACAGGGAGCACAAACATGAATAGTCAATCAAGGTGTCCTTTTTGTGCCTTTTCCATGTCACGTGCATATGTACATTTGAAGATTGATTAAACTAAAATCGTTTCTTTTCCATCTGTTAGCTACAAATTGTAAATTAGATGGCTCAAACTCTGCATTGAAGTGACTTGTGTATTTTATGATTTTTGTTTTGTAAAATGGGACTTAAGTTTTGAGTGAATGTCCTTCTCACCTAGCTTCTCCATTTCTCTAGTCGTTCGCATGCCATTTTCACAATCTCTATGGAACAAAGGAGAATATCTCATTCTTCAGCTGGAGATGATGCTGGTGATGATGTTCTGAATGCAAAGCTTCACTTGGTAGACCTTGCAGGCTCTGAGCGTGCAAAACGAACGGGTGCAGATGGGACACGCTTGCAGGAAGGTAATGCTTTATCTGGTTCTTTATTTTATTTTTTATGCATCATCTCATTTTATGCATCCTTTTGGGAGTTGCTTGTCCTAATTTATATGTATTTTATCTTATAATATAATTCTGTATTTTCTAAAAAATGATGTAAGGACTGTGTGCTGTCTTTTTTACATGAAGGTTGTCCTTAGGACGCGGTTATTACTTGAGCTATGAAATTTTGTTGTATTAATATTTTCCAGTGTCTGGGTATTGTTCACTGTTTGAGTTGCTTCTTGTCCGGATGAGAACTTATAAATCTTGTTCATGGTTGTTTTTGGAATTTCACGTGGTCTAGGCATTCACATCAACAAGGGATTGTTGGCTCTTGGTAATGTCATCAGTGCTTTAGGAGATGACAAGAAGCGAAAAGAAGGAGGCCACGTTCCTTACCGTGACAGCAAGTTAACACGCATATTACAGGCAAGGATGTCTTATCCCTCACCTTCTAAATTTCCCCTAATGAGGAGACAAATCTTTTTACAGAGATGAATTGGCATAAACTTCAACTTTGCATTTCAAATGTTATGATGTAAATAAGATATATGTAGGTATCAATATTAACTTCAACTAATTGATAGCCTAAGTGTCTTCAAAGCAATATTTGTTAAAAAAAAATGGCATACTGCATGGTATAGTTGAGGTCTTTGGCTACTTTAAGCCCATTATGGCATTGTGTCTTGGCTGATAAATGAATTTGCATGGTGTCTTAAGGTACTTTGATTCTGTTTCACCTTTTTTTTCTCTGGTTAAGTCCTTCCTCAACAATTATTTATTTTCCATGAATTTGCTTATTGTGCTGCTAATTAGTGCTTTATCCCTACAGGATTCCCTCGGAGGAAATTGCAAAACAGTTATGATTGGTATGATTTGCATATATTCTCATTTTGTTGCTAGATTGTAGACTATTCTTTATTGTCATGGGGTATTTTTTTTATTTTTTTTATTTTTTCATTTTACAGCATGTGTGAGCCCTGCTGATACGAACGCCGAGGAGACACTTAACACATTGAAATATGCAAATCGTGCGCGGAACATTCAGAATAAAGCAATTGTAAGCTTCAAAATATATGAGTATTTAGTATCTAATGCCATAACAGGTTCCAATTACCACAAAAGGTTGATGTAATGGACTTCTCCTTTGTAATAGATCAACCGTGATCCAATGACAGCTCAGATGCAAAAGATGCGAAGTCAAATTGAACAATTGCAAGCAGAGTTACTTTATTTCCGTGGGGACTCCAATGCGCCAACTGAAGAAATTAAAGTATAATAGTCCCACCAATTCTATGCTTAGTTTATTCCAAGCATTAATCTTGAGGGTTTGATGTGTCAACCTTTTTAGTAAATTGTCTGTTTTCTGATCCTTCCTATCACTTCAGGTTTCAAGAATGAAACGGTAGATGTTTATTGACAACCTTTTGTTATATGTGTGTGTCCGTGTCCATTTTTTATGTATGCAGGAATTGTCAATTGTGTATTTATGTATGAATATAAATAATCGTATGACATTCTTGTTTCTAACTTTGATGTTTACTTGACATTTGTTGGTTTTATAGATTCTCAAGCACAAAATATCTTTGCTTGAAGCAAGTAAAATGGAACTACAGGAGGCACTTCAAGAATGTCAACTCAGTTCTGAGCATCTGACACAACGTGCTATTGAAGCTCAGGTTGGACCTCTATTGATGTCATATTGATTGCTGTTGACAATAATTGGTCAAATTTGAGTTAATAGTAATGTCTTCCATATTAACTTACTTAATTGTGTCAGGTGGAAAGGGATAGACTGCTTATGCATATTGAATCAGTTCAAAATGGGAAACCACTGGATGAGATTGACACCAGATCAGATAAGGTATTTTTTTTTCTTTTAAATTGTCTCGAACTTTCTGACCCACTGATTATTCTTTTTCCTTGTTCTTTGGTTAAAAAGAATCTTTTCTCCGTTCATAGGATTTTGATATTTTGAAAAGTTATGTTACTAAGATTCAAGAACTAGAGGGTGAACTCATAAGGTTACGAAACTCAAACCGTTTAAGGCGTGAGAATTCATCTGATTATATCGATTCAGAAGACGATGGGACCCATTCAAGAAATTTGTTTCTCATGGATTCTGATATAAAGACTGTAGAAACAGATGGTATGGATTTTATGGCTGCTTTTTGACTGATTCTCCTTGTTTTGTATGCATGTTCCCACATCATAGCTATATCTATATTAATGTTCAAGATATCCTGTGGGAGGTTTTGGCGTTTACACAATGAAGTCATTCTTGTTTGGTTGCTGCACAATCTTATCTTTTGACATCTTGCAGTTGTGGTTGAAGATGTTGAAAAAGAGCTTGAGCATTCTTCTCTTCAAGAAAAATTGGACAGGGAACTCAAAGAATTGGACAAAAAACTTGAACAGAAGGAGGTACACACTTTACTCTTAACTCCAGATTGAGATCCTAATTGGTACTTGCTGGCTTTACGATTAAACAAAATGGCATAATTTAATAAGTAGTTAAAGGAATTTAATATATTTCATGGTTATATTCATTTCTTTGCCAACAAGTATTTTTGCGTACTTGTGAATATCATTTCACATTTCTAGTCTCTCTGTTAGACAGACATTCAGCCACTCACTTCTCATTTATTCTCATTTTTAAAAGGCGGAAATGAAACAATTTACAACTGCCGATACTTCAGTTCTTAAGCAGCATTATGAGAAGAAAGTTCATGAATTGGAACTAGAAAAGAGGGCTTTACAGGTACATTTTCATGTATGATACTTTCATTAATGATGTTGTATTGAAATTCATATCTCTAATTTTTGTCTTTTTTTGTAGAGAGAGATTGAACAACTTAGGCATAATCTTGCCAACATCTCATCCAATTCTGATGATAGTGCTCAAAAGTTGAAGGAAGAATATCTCCAAAAACTCAATGTCCTTGAGACACAGGTGAATCATTATGAATTAAGCTACTTTCCCAATTACGATTCTGGTTAATAACTCCACTGTTTTTTTTTTCTGCAGGTTGCTGTGTTGAAGAAAAAACAGGATGCTCAAGCTCAATTGTTGAGACAAAAACAAAAAAGTGATGAAGCAGCAAAAAGATTACAGGATGAAATACAGAGAATAAAGACAACAAAGGTGCTATATTGTGCTATTTTGAACTTGAATGGAATAATCCTTTTAGCCTTTTTTGTGCCATTAATTCTACTTCTGGTATAAAGGTTCAATTACAACAAAAGATAAAGCAAGAATCCGAGCAATTCAGGCTGTGGAAAGCATCTCGAGAAAAAGAAGTACTCCAGGTAACATCATGATGGTCTACTCAATTAGATTACTTTTGCTTCCAATCTGTTTCCTTTTAATTTTCATTGCCATTTGTTTCTTGGCTAGTTAGAATATTAGAACATATTTATGCTTATACTGCCTTTCCAACCTCTCACCACTCCTTTCCGGAAAAGAAAATTTATGAATACATCCTACAATCTGCAATTAATAAGCTATTCCGAATGTTTTTTCTGCAGCTTAAAAAAGAGGGTAGAAGAAATGAATATGAGATGCACAAGCTGTTGGCACTCAACCAGAGGCAAAAGCTGGTAACTTGTTGTCTTGGCATATCCTAGTTATGTAAACCTATGGAGGTTTGAACAGTGTAATATACTGTTGCTTTTGTCAGGTTTTGCAGCGAAAGACTGAAGAAGCTGCCATGGCTACAAAAAGACTCAAAGAGTTGCTAGATTCTCGGAAAGCTTCACGCGAAGCACCAGGTTAGATATGACACATTGTTGCTCAAATACGTGATTTCAACCCTCATGATTAGTTGATTTATCCTTTTCCTTGTATACATGTGTAGGAAGTAACAAAGGTCCTGGAATTCAGGTACATCTCTCTATCAGAGGGACTTGCTAGATTTAAAATGTTCTCATGAGTGCATATGTAGTAGCATACACTTGTAACCTTCATAGTGGATATACAGTTAATCCATTCAGTTAATATTTCTTACATCTTTTCTTTTGTTTTCAAGGCATTAGTGCAGGCTATTGAGCATGAACTTGAGGTTACTGTAGGGGTACACGAAGTGCGATCAGAATATGAGCGGCAAATGAACGAGTAAATGCATTACCTCTTTCAACAATTGCATCCATTCTTTTTTTTCTTTGTTTTTTTTTCCCTTTTGGGTATGTTTTGACTTGTTTTACTTTATTTCCTTAAATAAATCCATCCATAATATTATGTATTAGTTAGAAGAAAGTGTTATATTGTATTTATTAATCGAAGAATTCTATTCTGTAAGAGAAGTATTTCAGATCCCTTTCTTAGTCAGTTGAGATGACATAAATCAACAGCTAACTATAAATAACTAGGATGTTAGGTACCATGAATTGTAATGAAACTGATGCTGAAAGTTAAAAACACCCCTCCACTCTTTATAGTTTTGCACTTTCCTTTCTTTTTTTTTTTTTAATAGGTGTAACTTTTATTTTTAAATACATGTAGGAGGGCCAAAATGGCTGAAGAGGTTTCAAAATTGAAGGAAGAAGCATTGATTGAAAAGCAGCAGAACTTCAGGTCTGAATCTATACAGCTGAAATGTTTATTACTAAGTTAAAAATATTCTTCTTTGCTAAGTTTTTATCTAACAGTACAATGCATTTTTGACTAAGTCTTATTGGTTTCCTCTATTCTAGTGAATTCCCACAAGCAATGTCTCCTGGTGCTAGAAACTCAAGGGTATTTGCTCTTGAGAACATGCTTGCTACTTCTTCAAGTACCCTTGTTTCCATGGCATCTCAATTATCAGAAGCTGAGGAACGTGAACGAGCGTTTAGTGGCAGAGGAAGGTGGAACCAAGTTCGTTCTCTCGCTGAAGCCAAAAATGTCATGAACTTCTTGTTTAACCTGGCAGTATCTTCCAGGTAATTTGCTCTCATGTGTTATATCAAGTGTGCCTCTGAAGTTTGTGGGCTTGACTATTGCCTCCCACCCACAGATGTCAGCTAAGGGACAGAGAAGTTGACTGCAGAGAGAAGGATTCAGAAATTAGAGATTTGAAGGAAAAAGTAGTCAACTTGGTTAGACAATTGGAGCTACAAAAGGCTGAATTGAGCCGTCAAGAAAATTTAATGGTGAGTGAACATAGTTTGTGGCTTAAATTTTACTGTTCCTTTGTCCGTGGTTATGCATCTCTTTCTTGTTTGATGCAACTTGCTGGCAACTTACTGGCACTCATTACTTATAGTTAATATATTAAAAATATGTATCTAACACTTTTGGATATTATGGAGTTGAAATACTAATATTAATATGTACACCTTGTTGACAGTTAATGATCTTTGTTTTATTTTACCTCACCAATTTACCCATTTGTGGGATGTTGATGATATTGGTGCAAAGCTATTTCTGAGAATGAGAGATTGAATTTTCTGAACAGAAGTTGGCTTTGGAGAGACACTCCAAAGAAATGAAGGAACTCGCTGAAGCTTATGCAACAAACAACAGTGATGGGCATGCTTATAACTTGCGATCCAAGGTACATTATGATGTAATTGTCTTACAACTAATACCTGCAAACTGTCTTTCTTTATGAACATATTTGATTGGTGTTTTGTGCTTAGGGATCCCGAAGCTCCACTGTTTTTAAAAGTGGAGCATATGAGTTTGAGCTACTAGAGGACATGGACACATCTGACGATTATCAGCCAGAAGATTCAAATCTATTAAATGATAATGAGGATACTGAGTGGCAACGCACAAAAGAAAAGAAAAGACGCCAAGCCAGGAGAAGGAACTCTAAAATGGATAACAGTGTTGAGACAATAAATGATTCCAGACAATTAATTTCAGTGCCCATTGAAGGAGTATGCTGCACCTGCAGTAAAAGTTCTTCCTGCAAGACGCCACGATGTGCATGTCGAGCTGCAGGTGGTAATTGTAGTTCATCCTGTGGCTGTGGGCCTAGTAGATGCAGCAACCGAGAAGAAGCAACTGCAAAGGACATATCGCAAGCAGAATCAGAATCCGTTGAAACTACTGGGAACATCTTTGGGGCTGATGAAACAGATAGAAGTTATAATCTTGCTTCTCATGGTGCAATGCTACTTCAAACTGCTTTGTCTGAGAAGCCGGTCAACACAAATGAAGGCGGCCCCGTGAGGAAGCCGTTATCTGATATTGGGAATAGCCTAGTAAGTGTATTATTCACATGTCTTTCGAATTGTTCTTGGAGGATATATGTGATTATAAGTTACCAAAGCGACATATTATCTTTAGGAAATTTTACTTTAGTTTCAGAGAACGGGGATTGATTAATTTGGTCCTATTTTTTACAAAAGAACACACAACCAAACATGGGCAATCGAAGCATCATAATTGCCATCATTTTTGTTTCTTTGGGACTAAAATTGTTCGTTACGTGAAAAATGGGATCAAATATGTCACCTGCCCTATGTGACTAAAAGTGAAATTTTTCCGTATTATCTTGGTTTCCAAAGTTTGTCTTTTAAATGTTTATATTGCAGTCTGACAATATTTTCTAGTACTTTTTTCTGGACTGAAACTTGCTATCTTATGTTTGTCTCAGGCAACATCTGGCATACCAAAACCTAATAATCTCAGGAAAAAATGGCGCAAGTCAGTTATTCAGCTTGTACCTGCTACGCCACCTGTGCCTCAAGCTCAAAATGTTGAAGTTCCAGAGCTACCAAAAGCTAATGTGGAAACTGATATTCCATTGAAGTTGCCGAGAGCAATGCGCTCTGCTATGACAAATAACAATCAGCTGAAGGAGAGGAACTCCTCAGATTCGCCTAATGAGTCGGTTAACAATGATATCTGCACTCCAGCTTCTCTAGGAAGTCCTCATAAGCAAGCTAGAACGAAAAATGGGAAAGAGAACAAGGGACTATAAGGCTGTAACAGTTACAATTTGATATTTTTATTTGTGTATTCAAATCCTGGAGAATGAGATCTTCAGAAAAATGGGTCCCTTGAGTTCTAGTATTTTGTTATTCCCTGTAACTTAAACTTAATGAAGCTCCCCATGCAGCTATCGGTTTGCTGCCATGAACATTGTTGTGTTTGTTGTTGAATGAATCGAGCAGATGCAGTAATTTGCATTACCATGGCAATTCTTGATTTTCTAATTTTTGAGGTTAATATGTACCATGAATAAGAAATTTGACGCCACCTTATTATCACCATTTTATCTGCTAATTGGTTGAAAATTTTCAATCAGCAGAATATTTTTCCTTGATTTGGTATAGATCTTGTGATATTGTACATTGTTTTGGTCTTGCATCATTTCAATAGTTGTTTCAAGTGGGCAAATTGATTGATTGAGATTGAATCACAATTTGATACATGGAAAAGTCACTTTATAAGTATCTTATAAAAGGAAATAATTCATGAAGTGATTAAATTCAGATTATTGAATCGTATATGAGATCCACACTCGATCTATTGAAGAATTTCCCTATCTACAACCAACGTTCCAAAAAGATATATGATAAAACCTAATAGCTTGAGAAAGGGAATTTTCTTTCCAATATAAACCAAATGGTGACAAATAGAGGAGATAAAGATCTACGGAAAACATTTTTTAATCTCTTTCTGAATATTATGTAATTATTAACAGAATTTGGGTGTAAATCTCAATAGAGTTCAAAATATGTCTTGTCATGTGACTTAGCCACTGTGGGGGGATCAAGCAGAGTGGTGGGATTGAGAACATCTTTCATACTTAAATTTGACAAGATTAGAACTGAGACCATGAAATTATTATTGAAACCCAATTGAAAACAATAAGATTTATAACACACATACAACCGTGAATTATTATGGATCTAGAAAATCATTTCTATGGTCACATGAAAAGGAAATTATTTCAAGTAGAAGGGATAATTACACTAAATTATCTCGTGGTTTGTCCAAATTACAAATTAAACCTTCGATTTGTAGAAATTACTTAAATAATCTTGAGGTATGCAAATATTTTACACATATAAATCATTCGTCTGTTACTGTTAGGGTTTCTGAAGAAAACCATTAAATTTAAGCATGTTCTTCATATTTTACTATTTTGGTTAAATTGTGACCAAATTTTACTAAAAAGCATATCATTAGTTTAGGATATATATATATATATATATATATCCATATTTACAATTAGATATTGGATTAATGATGTAATAGGATGCTTTTTGATCTAATTCAGTCAAAATTTTACGAAAAAGATAACATAGGACGAACATATTTATATTTAACGATTTCTGTTAAAACTCCTAGAGGTAGCAGATGTAGGCTTAACACATATATAACGTTCACACACCTCAAAGTCATTTAGGTAATTTTTAGAAATCAAGAATTTAATTTGTAATTTGAGCAAATCTTAGAATAATTAAGTATTAAATTATCCCACCTAAAACTCTTATTTACACACATAGAAGCTAGTGGTGCACCCAAAAATCTTCTTCACTCGAGTCAATATATAAATATAGATGATACATCAAAATTAGTGTTAATCTATCTATCTATATCTATCTCTCTATCTATCTATCTATCTATCTATTCTATATGTACATCTATACCGATATCTCTCTCTCTCTCTCTCTCTATATATATATATATATATATGTATTATTATTATATATATTCTATAAAAGTGGTAATAACTCATTTGTGTTTTATGTTTCTTTCTGTTTTTGTGAAGACTAAAATTACCTTGTATACGTGATTGTAAATAATAATTATTCATAGTCTTTTAGTAATTTAAAAATTAAGAGTTAAATTTCAAATTGAACATTAGTTGAAATAAATACCATAAATCCAAAACTATGCATAAAGAGTTACTTCTAATTGGATCTTTAGTATTTAATTTTTGTCATACAATAAATAAATAAATAAGAGAACTCATCAGTGATTTATATTTCTTCCCTTTTTGTGAAAACTAAAATGACCTTTTGTGAAATATAATATGGGAATCTTTCATAGGGATTTTTTGGTAATTAATTATTAATTATAAAAACTAAGAAATTCAAGAATTTTACTCTGACTTGAACTCTTAAAATTAATTAAACCCATTGAGAAAATAAGAACTCAAGGATTTTACTTTTAGTTGAACTCTTAAAATTAATTAAACCTATCGAATTTCTTTTAATAATTTCACTTTCAAAATAATTTTTAATTTCGGTTTTGTTGCATCACTAAAGAAACAAGTTCCCACCAACAGTCAAACCCAGGTTGTTGGATTCGAAGTCCAGCGTGCTAACCGCTACACCTTAGAACCAATGATATTTAATATTGAAGAATTCGGTAAAATAGTTGTGTATTCTTATGTATTGAGTATTGTATTTATTTATTTACATTGCAGTTTATTTTAATTGTTAATAAGATTTAACTTTTTAACAAGATATCCTGTGTGTTTAAGTTAATGATAAATCAAAGGTTTCTTTGAAATCTTTTAAGCAATCAAATTGAAAAACTTAAGAATTTTAATTTTAATTGTACTTTTAATGTTAAAACTTTAATACACAAATTACACCAAAAATGTTTTATGAGTAGAAAATTTTGATTAGTTTCAACTAATTACTTTGAGTTGAAAAAATGAGGTATACAATCTATCATATTTTAGTGAATAAATAATATTGTAGAAATAGAAAGATTAAAAATACCAACTACTAGTTGGTCTAGCAGAATGAGACACTAGATCCGTTAAGCAACGCTCAACATTCGAATCCTGAAGTTGTGAATGGAGCAATTGGATTAGGAGGACTGCCCCGGCCTTGGCCTTACCTGAGATTAAAAATATGTAGATGAAAAAATAAATATAAAAAATTATACGTGGAGAAATTATGTTCCACAAACTTTCATTGAATGAGGACTGAATTAGGAAAGGAAAAAAACATAGCAAGTCTTATAAAGACAAATATTATGCAACAACGAGAAGTAGAGAGATTAAAAATATGTAAATGACAAAATACATATAAAAAATTATAAGTGGAGAAATTATGTTCCATAAACTTTGCATTGAATGAGGTCTGAATTAGGAAAGGAAACAAAAAACATCGGAAGTCTTATAAACAAAATTACTATGCAACAAAGAGAAGCAGAAATAACAAAACCAAAAATATTTAAGGGCATGATGAAACGTTAAATAAAGAAAAAAAATAGTAAGTTCTTGAAAAAACTATTAATAGAATTTACTGCAAAGAATTTCACAATTTCTAAATTATTTTATAAAGTAGAAAAAATCTACACAATATTTTTCAGTTATTTATTATATATATATATATTCAAAAATTGGTATTACAAGCAAAAATTAAACAAACTTATATGAAATTCAATACGTACAAATTTAAACTAAAGGTAATGATAAAAAGTTAGACGGAAAAAAAAAATCGAGCTTGTAAAATACAAAAATCCACAAAGTTCGGGTGCCAAAGTTTAATTTTTCACCTGAAAAGATGAAATTAACCTTAATGATAACGCGTACCACTCACATGCTGATGCTTTAGTAAGGATTTTTGATTGGAAAATTCAATTAGTTTGCAAACTATAAAATGATGCAAAGTTTAAGTGGCAACCAGTAACATCGTTGAAAATTGTGAAAGTATGTATAGCTTAGGTGTCAAAGTATAATTTTTTTCCTAATTTAAAAATATTAGTATATTTTCCTTCTATTTTTTTTTATTTTTTATTTTAAAGGTATTCCACCATGCTAGTGAATTTGGCATACAAGTTACTCTATATGAGGCAATGAGGAGGAGGTGACAATGAAGGTGAAGGTAGAGATTAAGGTGGTAGTGGAGGTTGAGGCTAAAGTAGTGGTTGCAACATGCTAGATGTATTTAATAACAATGGTGAATGGGATGACACTAGTGGTGAAGATGAGGTGAAGGTAGTGGTGCAGAAATTGTGATGAAAATAATGAAGGATCTAGTAAAAAATATAGACATTATAATGGTAGTGGATATGGTGAAAATAATTCTAGAAACACAACTTTTGACTTTACTATGTTAAAATCAATGGAGTTGTAATGGTGCTATAATGGGGAATAGTGGTCCGGAAAAGTAGAACTATGGCATAATATGATGCATTCAATAATATTTAGTTTAATATAAAGTAAAAGATTCACAAATATAATGAGAAGTAAGAATGATAGATAGGCTATTCTATATTTATCATTTATCCATACAACACTGAATTGTAATATAATTA